>CAHIKZ030005350.1:2717500-2985000 GCA_903632075.3 Acanthosepion pharaonis | reverse complement strand
CTTTTCTTTTTCTCATATCATTTCACACCCAGGAAGCCTTTATGTCTTAGTGGATTTATTGCCTTGTTTGGGATGAAGAGATTATTATTATTAATAATAATAATAATTAACAAAATGTTTGACGTAACTCTTCCAATATTTTCAACCGTTAAGAGTGAAATTTCAGAAAAGAAAAATAATAATAATAATAACATCTGATATAAATGAGAGAATGTAAAGTAAATGTCATTCGAGGAAAGGCTAAAAATTCCAAAAGAAAGAAAGAACCGTCAAGTGAAGGAAGCCATCAACCTCGCTAACCAAGCAATCAGAATAATAAGGGACGAAATGGCAAGACCGACGAACCTGACAGAAATTAATCATCTTATATACACGGCCTTGGTAGCCATCGCAGAAACAATATGTGAAAACGTTAAAACACAACATAAACATAAATGGAATCTGTCTTTTTCTGGGAAAGTAAAATAGTAACCGATTTAAATAAACTACGAGGACAATTGTCTCTTCTAAGTGAAGTAAACAAGGACTCCAAAATGAAAGAAAGAAAAAGGAGACAACTGAAACGAAGCCTTGACATAAAGAATAAGACTGTCGTACCAAAAGTTAAAGAAATGCTGAAACAACAAATTCAAACGGAGGCACAGAGAATCAGGCGTTATGAAAAAAGAAGCAGATTCTTCGGTGAAAAAACGGGATCTTCAAAGAAGATTCCAATAAACTATATCGAGAACTGAGAAAAATAAAATAAAGATAAATGAACCACCTAATATCCAGGAAGTCGAGGAGTTCTGGTGTAAGATGTGGTAAAACTACAAAATGTACAATCAAAGAAGTGCATGGATCAAGCAAAAACAGGAACAACACACACATGTAGAGTGCCAAAAGAGACGGATATCAGTATTAATGAAACAATCGCTGCTCTCTGCAAAACCAAAAACTCGAAAGCACCATGAATAGACCGAATAGTCAATTTTTGGATAAGACGTCGCATGGGCATACAATGATATAATCATAAACACATAAAAATGGCTCACGTGGGGAGTAACATACCTACTCCCCAAAACAGAAGCGACGCGGAGTCCGAAGAACTATAGGCCCATTACCTGCCTACCAACAACGTACAAGATCCTCACTTCTATCATAACCGAGAGGACATACGAAATTGAGAAAAACAATTTACTCCCAGCAGAACAGAAGGGATGTAAAAGAGGAAGTTATGGGTGCAAAGACCAACTAATTATCAACAAAACAATATTGGAAGAGTTGAAAACAAGGAAAAAGAACTTTTCGATAGGATGGATCGACTACAGAAGGGCATTCGATAATGTATCACACTCAGGGACAGAGAAGAGCATAAAAATATAGAGTGTATGCCCCCAGAACGTTCAAATTCATAAAGGAAAGTATGAAAAACTGGAAGACTACATTAAACCTAAATCATACAAACAGGTTATTAACCCTGAGATTAATCAACATTAAAAGCACGATGTTCCAAGGAGATTCATTGTCACCACTATTCTTCTCCCTTGCATTAGCGCCACTCAGCTGCCTACTGAACAACACCTCCCGGCAGGTATCGAACATGTATCCCTTCTATCAATAAACAACTTTGATTACCGAAACGTACCGTTAACAGTTTCGTCACTTGACAGATCAAGGTTTGAATTACCTATTTAAGGAAAGCGCAATTCTCGTTGGGACTTATACGAATCTATATCTACTAGGTGCAGTTTTACATCCAAAACGTAAGATGAACGATAAGTAAGATATAGACTTAAATCAGCCGGAAGTAAAACATTGTAAATACAGTAAACAACGTGTATATAATAGATTGTAGCCTTTACTGGTCGACCATTGCTACCACCCAGATCCATGGATGAGAAAAGAACCAAGTCAGACCATTATCGCAGAAAATACTGAATTTGGAATCTGGACAAGCCTGCGTGTCGCCTACACCTTTCCAAAGCCTTTCATTCACGAAGCGGTGAATAAATCTACCTACGTCTGGTTAGGAGTTGACAGTATGCGGTGTCTATTGAAGGCTTCTTCCAATAAATAAGACTCAAGTTAAACCTTTCCAAAACAGAAATTATAACCTGGAATTGGAATGAAAGCAGCGATGGCACATATCCTGAATCCATCATAAAAATTCAGGATGTGGAATTATTAATACCAAACGCTTCAAATACGTCAGCTTATAGTTAAGTTATAACAAATTTAGTATAGGAGAAAATGAAATTTAACATAGAATATGCAGCGCCAGAAATAGTTTCGCCCAACACCGCAAATTGCCACAAAACCAAAACATAAACCTGAAAACACGTGTTATGTTCTTAAATAGCCTCGTTTGATCGGGAATTTCTTATGAATGACATGCATGGCACCAAAACTGTCCATAAATATCTTAACTGACAGCAGTATGCAACTGCTTCCTAAGATCAATGTTGAGAAAAGACTTTGGGTTTTGGCAAAGATCATCCTTATTTGAACCTTCTGAACTGGCGCTACATAATCACAAACAAAGAACTGTACCAAATAACATAAACCACATCACTTGAGGACTACCAACAGCAGCAACAACTAAAATGGATGGCACATGTAACACGAATAGAAAATAATGACATAATCAAGATGTTGACTATGCACACTACTTCAAACAAAAGGTTAGGAAGGAAACGCCCACCAGTACTGAAAGTGTTATAACAGCTACTGGACTTGAAAAATTTATTTTCCTGAAAAATTGTTTTAAGAATAAGATGTTATAATTTTCAAATAAAAGCAGTAATGTCTGCTCGGTTAATGAATGCCAAATGTTTCCTTATAGGGAAACGGCTAATATTACTATTACTATTACGCTGGACGTTTTAAATTGCTAAAACCAACTGCAAAATATTTTACCGCTGAGAACCATTCTGAGAATCAGACAAATGTATCTTTGTAACACACTGCGGAGGCCTGCAACTGAATCAAAACCCAAACAAGGCCCACTGACGCTACCCAACTAAGCGCATGACCGCTAACTGATAACGACAGTACCTGCTGAGAATAACACTTCAGACAAAGACTTTTGGAGTCAGCAGCAATCTAAGATGCAACCTTTTCCAAGAACTATACTCTTAGGAAAAATGTGTAGTCGTTACCAAACGGAATGAGTTTCACTACTTCACCGGCAGGTTCCGCTTCTGGGCGATGATGCATCGTGGCAGTTCCCAAAAATTAAATAGATAATCCATAAATAAAATAATAAATAAAATAAACTCTTCCCTTCATGCAAAAAAAAAAAACACAAACGGAAAGCCCTTAATCAGCTCTGACTTCGGTCCCGGGATTCCAAAACGAGGTTCTTCCTTTTTTCAACGCGTGCCTTTACTGGAATGAGAAATCCGCGTATGACTCCATTAACCTGAAGCCTGACATGAAATTATTTTAAATCGAATATATACTCTTACGGTCCAGTTTCCATAGCTGCCATCTTTACTTCTTGCATATTACAGCTAGTAATCAAAGAAGAACCCGACTTCACCTCGCGAATTCACGCTGTAATAAAAAAGAAAATTGCCGATTCTGTGTTTTGTGGACGATGGACACTCTATGAGTCGAAGAATTAATTTGAACCTGTCACAAATACGTGAAACAACCAGAATAGTTTTCATGTGGAGATCATGCACGTGACTGACATCATAAAACAGTGAACAAACACTTTTTAAACTAAAATTCACACAAAATCTGAGGTTTGCTGTTAAAATAATGTCGATGTCTGAAGTGTGTGATATGACTGAAAGAAGTGATAGAAAGTATAGATTATGAGGGTGTAAGAGGATAGATAACGAATGAGCCTTGATTTGAAGAAGTTAAAATTGTTACGGAAAGCATCCACATGGGATTTTGTTTCACAATACGGGAATTCTTGGGGGAAATCTGTTTGAGTGGAACTTACTTCTTGCATTTGGACCACGGAGGAAATAATATGGGATCGTCTCGGTGGAAGTGGCAAAGTGTGTTCAAACGGTAAATGTCTAAATGAGTAGAACTGAAAAATGGAATTCGTCTGAACATTTGCCATAAGGACACATGGCACAGTGGATAAAGGCGTTGGTTAGATCCAGTGACAGTGTGAGTTCAATACCTGGTTAAGGCAGTGGAGAACTCGGAAAGGGGAATTAGCAGAAGATAACTGATAACTGACACCCATTAGACATGGCACGTAGAACTAGAACAGTCTACCCCAGCGAGCGAAATAAAAAGTTCAGTTTGACATTCCAACCACCTGAAGAAGGCCGGAGCGTACAACGGCAGAAACGTTGTAATAAATATGGCAACAAAGATGAGGACAATAGTCCGAATAATGTTTTGGAACTCTATCAAAGCTGGAGAGTGAGGATTGTACAGTTCCAGACAGATATGGCAGCAATATTCAATTTTTGGTCTAATCTGACTCTTGTCAAAATAAAACAAAGTAGAAGGTGTCCGATAGAATGCGCCGACCATGTTTCCAGCATCTTTAACAATGAATTGTATATATGAGTTCTACTTGAGTTCGGAACTTGAGACCTATTCCGGGAATTATTCCTTTTATGCGTCCTGGTATATTTTGTCCAGCAAATAATATTTGGTGGGCTCGTGTGAATCCGGGTAAAATTAAGTACAAAACATGGAATTTAAACAAGCAGCAATTAATAAATGTGTTAACAGATGAGATAAAGTACATTAGTGCGTACACAGTTAAAAAGTGAAAAAAAGACATTAAAAACTTAGCTATTAAGAATTGTGTATGAAGCCCGGGGAAAATAACTTTTTTCCCCAGCTGGAACGACCTCGAGGTGCAGAAACATATTGGAACAAAAGAAAAATGTTTTTATAGTCAACCTAACGGACGTTTTAGCAGCCCAAGTGGCAGCAATTCCCATCGACCTAACAGACATTCAAAGCATAGAGCCTTGTAGAGAGAGTAACCATTCATTGTAACTAAATGGTGATTAGGAATTGATAATAGCTATGAAAACTCTGGAAGAGGTCTCTGTATTATAAAAGTCCTTTCGGAAACTCATAAGATTAATGCCGGCGTTCCACAGGTTTCCTCGGCAATCGGTCCCTCTTTCTATTCTATATTAATGATCAGCGTAAGAGAATACTATGATCCTTACTGAGTATATATGCAGGTGATGCAACAGTTTATAGGTGCACCTTCAAAAATCTGAAAGGCCAGAACCTAGCAGCTCATCTCTGTAACACGTTTTGGTTTCATCAACCCTTGACCTTTACAATTGGGACCAGCTATGCCACATACACAAGAGTGAATCATCCCCATTCCCTTCTTACACAAGAAATAAGATCCACTTGGACAGATTCTTCCCAAGAATTGTCGCTTTGTGGAACAGACTCTCGGCCAGAATCTTTCCAACACGCTACAATCATAACCTCTTTAAGTCTCATCTTAAGCGTTATATTTCCTGCATAACACCATGAACTTCACTTCTTGCTTTTTATTACACACATACACATGACAGCAACCCTCTACCTTGAGTGTCCTTTGGTCCATGTATTCGGTGAAGATTAGTACTAAAATGTTTGGGTTTTGGGATACTGAAAGTTACATGCCAATATTTTTCGTATCGTGCTATGTTTAAAGAGAGATTAACTGCAAGGCTCAGACTATCTTGATCTTTGAAAGTGCATCCATAAATATTAGTCGCATATGAATTTATGTTTGATCATGAACTAAGAATTATTCTAGGAAGATCGTTAATAAGAATCTGAGAGGGTAGATGCAAAGTGTAATAACATTTTTGCATAGCAAAAGCAAAATTCCAAGATTGACTCCCAAGGCAGTTTTTTTTTATTTTATTATTTATCTTTCTTTTTTTTTTTTTTTGTAATTATTTGACCATAATCAATGCAACAAAGCCACTAAGATACGTGGTGGGGACTAAGTATGAAAGAATATACGAAATATTATTAAGGACCGAGAACAAAAAAAGGACAGGAATTGAGGAGAGAAAAGATAACGGTTGGCATTGCATTTAAATTTTTCAAGATATCAAGAAACCAAAAGAGGCGAAAAGTGCGAGAGAAGAAACTGTTAGCATAGAACTTACGGTTACATCTCGGCATTTCAACAGTAAAAACCTAGTTGACAATGTAGTATTGCACTTAAATTCGTAAAGTCTATCTTTAAAAAAGGAAAGCTTATTAGAACAATTAAAACTTAAAAGCCTAACATTTTTTTGTGTCGTTTTTTCTAAACTAAGAGTTGGATTAGATTGGCGAATTTTACGATATATCAACCCTTGTTCGATCATTTAATGTCGAAATATTTTTCATTCTTTTTATCCCTGAATCAATAGTAAAATTTTAGTTGTGTTTATAGTTGAGGCAATAGATAAACATCGACTGTGTTTAGACTTGTGTCAAACAATTAGTCGAGTTTATATTTGAATCTATAAGTAAACAATGGCCGAGTTTATATTTGAATCGGCAAATAGCCAACCGAAATGGGGTACAGGTGGCGTTTTGTATCCTCCACCGACACGGTACGTGTACCAAGAATAAATACTCGTAAATGCATCACCTTGAAAATTATCGACCATGCTTACTCGAAGCTATCAATTTATATTAATGATAGTAATTCTAGAAGAATTATTATAAAATAAAGCCGTGGAAATTCCATGGTTGTTGATAACTAAGATTATGCATTATCTCATTTTGTTCTTTATCTTTCCATAGCAGCCAATACTGGAGGAAAATATTATTATTGAGCGAGAACAAGAAAAGAACAGGAACTAAGGTGAGAAAAGTCAACGGTTGGCATTACATTTAAATTTTTGAAGAAAGCAAAATACCGAAAGAGGCGAGAAGTGCAAAAGAAGAAACTGTTAGCATAGAACTTACGGTTGCATCTCGGCATTTCAACTGTAAAATAAGATTTTGCAGGTAGCTTAGTACTGCACTTAAATTTACAAAGAATGAAGAGAACATTTTCCAACACATGGGCTTTTCGTCTCAGCTTTTGGTATTGATGGATACTTTCTGAAGCATGATTACAGGTGATGAGACTCTGGGGAGCATCACGCCTCTCTAGGGGAAAAAGGTTGATCCCACGACCTGGAAAAGTTCATAATCTGCACTTCCTCCTCTTACAGCTATAGAAAAACTCATTCAGTAATCCTCTATCTTAAGTGGCTCTTGGGCCTTTTAATTCTTGAAAAACTGGTTAAAGTAAAAAATAAAGTGGTTCCATTGATATAGTTGGGATGTTTTACAACACCCATTGCATAATCCTGACTTGGCTTCTCTAACTCTTTATGCCCTTTGACCATATTCATTCTAAGAGCGATTTCACACAGATAACACTGTTTTGCGTAGGTGCAAAATTGTCCACGCCTGGCGTAATTCAATGATCATCCTTAGGCTATCAGGAACGGACGGATCAAGAACATTAATCTCGATTTCGAATAAGTGGAAAAGTAGCAGAGTAGTGCTAGTAATATAGGCACGATGTTTTATATGAAGTGTGTGAAACATGTTGTATTAATAAACGTTTATAACTTAGTTTTCGGACATCCCTTTTATTTGATATGTAAATACCAGTTGGATTTCTGTTTGAATTTCTGAAACTGCCTCCTCAAGGCACTTTATATAGGCTTTCGTGTTGAGTCTGAGGCCGTGTGGGAAGATAAATAAAGGCATAACGTCGCCATCACTAGTGATTACTCCGAACACATTCGTAATCACCATCAGACTCATCCAACTCTTTCCGAATCCTCTGCACTCTCCTAAGATTGACACCCAAACACTATAAAATGTTCGTATTGGAGTTTCTGGTACGAATGCCATTTCCAAATTTCTGGCGGAATGAATTGCATCATGGTGCTCTTTTTCTCACAGACGGTGCCCAATTGGCCCTACTATACTGTTCAGTCGACAAAATCAAAAACAAACAACGCGGATGCGTGAAATTAAAAATATAAAATGGCGACAATTTACCCATTTCACCTTGTATACCGCCATGGTAATGTCACGAGAATAACCACGCTTTAGACACGCCGTTTTTATTGTCCTCATGACTATATGACATACCAATTGTGAGTTCACTTCCGGTTTAGGCAGTGTTTACTTGGACTCAGTGGAAACAAGCGAGCAAACTATGAACTCTACGAGACATCCCTATATATGGTAAGCGCAACGAGAACAAACAATCACCGTAGATTAAATAAATGGTTCAGTTCGAAATTCCTTGAAGGTTACTCAAATCAACAGGCACCAGAAGAAGGCCGGAGAACACAACGGCCGAAACGTTTGGTATAAAAGCAACAAAGATGGAAAAATTAGCCCAAATGTGAATAATGCAAATAATCAGTTGATTGTTTAAAAAATTATTTTGTTGTCAGCGATTCAACGTAATTGATTAGTTTGTTGCGGGTCAGTGTATGCGTTGAGAGATAACAACGCGTGTCTCTTGAAATAACCACAACAAATATGGCAGACTCGGGATGTGAGTCCACGTAAAGAAATGTAAAGAAACGACAAAAACCAATATATATGTAAAAACAAATGATAATGTATTAACAATAAAGGGTTAAATGTGACAAATGAAAGTGAAAACATTTGGATGCAAAGTATGTGTAGTGAGTGAATGTGCGTACGTACGTATGTGAGCGTGTGTGTGTGTGTGTGTGTGTGTGTGTGTGTGTGTGTGTGTGTGTGTGTGTGTGTTCATGCGTTCCCTTTGGGAAACGCGTTCTCCGCGAGAGATTTACATGTAGACGTGTAAGCGCAAAATGTAAGAAGAGGCTACGAAAAATTATCGCAGAATATTTATAGTCCTGAGAGCCTCTCCTAGGAGCAGCTTGAAAACCCAACAAATTCACAGATTATTATTTTCAATGTTATTAACTGTTAAATTTTCAAATTAACCACAGCATCTGTCTATATTCCTTAGATGAGGTATTGTAACTACATTATTTACATTGTTCGGACTGTTGATATATAACTAGCAAGGTCGTCTTGTGAACAATGAATATGTTCTTACTGAACGAAACGTTTACAAAAGAGTAAGATTTTGAACATCCAAGTGGTATTCACATATTCCATCTGATATACTTTATTTGGATTTTTCAGTCATTTTATCATATATATATATAGAGAGAGAGAGATTTTCCAAGCGTAGCTTAGATGTGGCACAAGGCCGAAAGTTATGGGGCACCCAGTGAGGATCGAACTCACTACTCAGTCGTAATTGATCTAGCGATACAACAATTTGCTAACCATGACACCACGTCGAAGTGCCTGTATATATATATATATATATATATATATATATATATATATATATATATATATATATAGGTTTACTATATTTATGTGCTAAAATGCTCAATATCAGAGATAGAGCGTATGTAAATATAAATATAAAAGTGAACATTGAAGTCAACACTCAAAGGCGACAGGCTGTTTCATGCTGGGCACAATCGTCAGGCCGCGAATGCTGGATTTTTCTTCGGCTATTTATATATGTGGGTCAGTGGTGCATTGTGAAAACCAAATAGAATAAATAAAAATATACAAAATAAAAAATCAGTAAATAAATAAACTAATAAAAAATTAATCCAAATAAATAAATAAATAAACAAATTAACAAATCGCCACCGTTAAAATAACCGTTAGAATTAATAAAAAATAGTCATAAATAAGCACAAACAAGTAAAAATAATCAATCCAAATAAATAAATTAAAAACTGTCCACCCGTCAAAATAACAGAATAAACTACGGCAAGCAATGTAAACATTGGACGAATAAATAGCTTTATCTTCCCAGACCAAAACAAACTATTAAATAAGCGACCTAAGGAAATACTCCACAAAATTTTATACAACGTTAATAAAACATGAAAAAACGAAAAGAATATATAATGCAAAATGAAAATGAAAAACAAGTAAAATAAATTAACCCAAACAAATAAATAAACAAGCCATTCCCTCAAAAATGACCGCCAGAATAGATTACACACAATGCACCACTGACCAACATATATAAATAGCCGAGGAAAAATCCAGCATTCGCGGCCTGACGATTGCGTCCGGCATGAAACAGCCTGTCGCCTTGACTATCAATGTTCACTTTTATATTTATATTTTTATATATATATATATATATATATATATATATATGTGTGTGTGTGTGTGTGTGTGTGTGTGTGTGTGTGTTCTCTACACTTCTTAAACTCACAACCCTCAAGAAGAAAATTAATCAAAGAAACTTCTAATCGTTAAATTTTATCAAACGTGAACCTTGTCCATTGTCTTCGGATCATTTTGTCACACTTGAGTGTGATTGTCCTCTAGCTAGATGACCGCTCTTGACGATATGACAGTTAATGTTGGCTGGTGTCCAACGACAGAAGTGGATTCTTCGTGTGAAGTGGCTACACTGGACATTAGCCAGCCATTTCATAGGAGTCCAGTGGCTGTATGTCTTGTTGGGTTTGATTGGTCAGAAGTTTAAAACAGCAATCGATCGGGCAGATGTGAGGAGTCGGTGAAGACCCAGACGGTGCGCGCGTACAGAATTATTATCGTTCTTTCTCTGGAGGGAAAAGAGGGTCAACCGTGTTTGACCCCGGTTTTAGCAATTGCTTAGGCCAAAATTCTTGCAAATATAACACTTGTCGCACAATATCCAAATCATCTCGAATTAGATCTGGTGGACTGGAAATTCCCTCACTGACCGAGTTACAGTTTTCGCTGTTCATTATTTTATCGGACTCATAAATTCAGGATTCGTTGTATTCATTAACAAGAAGCACGTGAATGATCGTGGCTCTCTACAACTTCCTATCCTTCGTAGTACTACGCAATACATCTCAGCTATAAATAAATAAACTTATTTTATATGGCTGTCTCCTTTCAGGAAGTGGGAGGTCATGGCTCTCCACAAATTCCTATACCATTTAGTTCTAAGCAAAATTGGTTTACTTAGTATGTTCTAAATAAATAAACTTTTTTATATGATGTGTCCTTTAAGGAAGTGAGAGATCATGGCTCTCCACAACTTCCTATGCTTTGTAGGTATAAGCAATATTTCTTTCCTTACTATACCTTCCAGCTATAAATTAATAAATTCCTTTTGTATGTTGTGTTCTTTCAGCACGTAGGAGATCATGGCTCTCCACAACTTCCCATATTTTGTATGTCTAAGCAATATTTGTTTCCTTACTATGCCTTTCAACTATAAACAAATAAACTTCTTTTATATGTTGTGTCCTTTTAGGACGTCAGAGATCATGGCTCTCTACAACTTTCTGTAGTTCTGGTCAGTGTTTGTCCCATACCTTCCCTCCCTATTCACTGTTCTACGATTCACTTACATAAGCTTGTTAGGTAAGTTACTCGCTGTTTCTCTCTGACCCTCCTGCATTCAGTATGCCCTGTGAGTGTCAAATTCTCCACGCACTTTTTCCTCACTATGTATCCCATTATAAGAAATTTCAATTTCTGATTATAAATACAAGGGTCTTTGTCTATTGTTTGTATTCTCCTTAAACTTCCCCGTTGCTCGTATGTTCGGTCCATGGTATTCCAAGTATCATAATGTATGTAGAACAATACATTTGTTGTTTCAAGTTTCCTCTTTATCTCTGGGGAAACTGCCCAGAATCCGTTGCCATATAGGAGGACCGATATTACACAACAGTTTAACACCTTGTTTCTAATGAAGTTTTCCTGTTCCGTAATATTTTACTTAGTTGGTAAGGAACGGTCCTTCTAGTTAAAAATTAAAAAATCGACTGCGACCTGTGTATGACGATAAACTAGGGCCAATAATATTGCTGATTCTTTTTTGGATCTTATCAAGGAGATCAAGGTAAATAGCAGGAAGACCGGACCATAAGTGGTAGCAATATTCTAAGCATGGACGAATGGTAGACTTATAGATATGTATGATAAATTCTGGAGAGAAAAATTATCTCGCACGGCACAATCAAATAAATTTCTTAGCAGCTGACCTAGCAATAGATTCAATATAGTCTTTCCACTTCATGTCAGCTGAGAACATTAGCCTAAGAAGGTGCATTAAAGTTGGCTGGAAAGTATCGGGCCAGAAGTGAGTTCTACAAGCTAGAAGTGCGAGAAAAGAACCCGTCAGCATAAAATTTACTGTTACATCTCGCCAGCTTAACTGTAAACCGATGAGATCTCGACGCCAGTCTAGTACTGCGCTTAAATTCATAGTCTAGGTACCATAACGAAGAGTTCGTCCAAACAATTACCATGAAAGTATTTATTAAAAAGACACAGAGAGAGGCAACCTTACGGCGGTTTGAAAGTAACTGAAGCCGAGTCGCCAGATCAAGACAAATAATATTGCTGATTCTTCTTTAGATCTTATGAAGGAGCTCAAGGTAAATAGCAGGAGGACCGGGCCATAAGTGGCAGAAATATTCTAAGCATGGACGAATGGTAAACTTATAGATATGTAAGATAGATTCTGGATAGAAAAATTGTCTCACACGACACAGTAAACCAACTTTCTTGAGTTCTGCCTCTTGCTAAAGACTATACACTCTGACATAATACTATAAACGAGGGACAGTCTATTTAACAAGACCACCTATGAATAATAAATTGTTCTCTGTAGACAAAAAAAAAACGTTTCAAATAATTTTTTCTATTGTTTTTGATACACTTCTGCATTTCCATTTTTACTTTAAACCATATTGATGGTCAGTTTCATTGCAGATGAAAACATGAAAAATATTCAAACAGATTTCAGTGTAATAGTCACTTTCCAAAATATAGATATATAAAGAAAAAGATATGAGTTTAAACTGGCGCCAAGAGGATATGTGTCAGGTAATATATTCGACTAAGATTAAGAAGAACCACATTGAAATCTTTAATACGATGAGCATGAAAATCATCATCACAAAAGGTAATCTTATATAAGTAGTGTCAAACCAGCTAAAGTATAGTTCATTATTTTTCCTAATTTTCTGTCTTCTAAAAAAAAGAATTGTGACTGTTTATTCCTCATCATTAGATTTGTCTCAATGTTGGAGGTCAACTCGGACACAATGTCAATAAGTCCTCATCCCTAGAGACTATTTTGAACTCAATTTAAAAGTTGTTTCGATAAAAAAAAAAGTTCATTTCAGAAACTCAAGACAAGAATGTTATTCATAATTTTTCTTTAAAGCATCAATACTATTATTGTCGTCTGACCTCGAAAATCGAGAAAAAAACAATTTTAGATTTCATAGAAAGATTAAAACATTAATTTGGTCATAATTAAAATGTCTCTGCTTCAATAGAGTTAATTTCAAAGCTTAATTAAGATGTGGCACAAGGCCGAAAGTATGGGGCACCCAGTGATAATCGAACTCACTACTTTGTCATAATTGTTCTCGTGAGTAACGTCTGTTTCAATATAAACAGTTCTGAAAATGTGTTTTGGCGCCTGGAATTGCGACGTAACAAAGGTTCGGATATATTTTTAGGAAAGAAAAGTAAAGAAATATCAGTTTAAACTTTGCTCCCGGGCGTTCTACAGCCATGGCTGAAACGTTGAGATAACAACCACAAAGATGCGTACATTAGGCAGAATGTAAAAAAAAATGTAAATAGATATAACTCCTGTTTTCTTTCACTTTTTAACTTGAGAAGCAAATAACATTCTCTCCCTATTTTAGAATTCTGGATTCAGAATTTACCCCTAAGCAAGGCGATAACGTCATTAAAACGAAAGGGGCTATTGGAAGTGAAAGAGAAGAAAAAGACTTTTGAAGGAACCGGAAAACAATCTTAAACAGGAAACAAGGGATAAACCTCTACTCCTGTTCAAAAGACCGGTGAGGAGTGTAAACAAGACGATAGTTAAATTTATGCATTTGCATTTTTTAAAACTATTTCACCCCATGCAATGCAGTAAAGTCACTAAGACACAAGGAGTTGTAGAGAGTGGAAGAATTGGGAATAGAAACATTAATAATGAGCGGGAAGAGAAAAGAGTAATCAGGAAGAGAGTAGATAGCGATTGACGTTGCATTTAAATTTTTGAAGATTAAAGTTGGCTGGAAATTATGGATCTGAAAGAAAGTTCCACAAACGAGAATGCGATGAAATAAAACGTTAGCATAGAATTTACGGTTACATCTAACCAGCTTATCTGTAAAATGATGAGAACTCGACGCCAGTCTATGTTTAATCTTCTTTACCTATTTCAGAATTCTGAATGGACTCTTCTCAAGGTTGATTCCTGTTCAATTATGTTGCAGAGAATGTCATCCGGAAAAAACACAATTTACACAAAACCACAACTTACACAAAACCACAACAGATATTTTGATACATCCACGACTACCTCCTTGCATGTGCAGAAGGGTCTCAAAGTAGTCATTGTTTTTTTGTTTTTTGTTTTTTTTTTTGTATTTTTTTTAGTGCAACTAGTCTAAATAATAATGATTTGCCAATGGCTTCAGTCTAGCCCAGGTAGATGTGACTACTTCGAAAAGCTGAATATGTCTTGCCTGAAGCTATCCTATCCCCACATCCCAGTCTTGAGTTCAGGGTACAGAGTCGTTTACTCAGTCTTTTAAGAAATTGTTTATTTTCCACATTGCAGCCTCTTTCCACAGTCGCAACATTAAAAGCCTGTCTCTACTCACTATCTGCAAAATACTCGGATCAGCTTCATTCTTCAGTTTTACCCGTTCAGATCGTTACAGCTAAGAACCGCCATGCTACATCCGCGAAGTCGAATCTGCTACATTCCCTTTATATTTCAATGGTAAGGAAGAAGTTCCACTCACACTGCCTTTCCCAAGAATCGATGTATCCAGGAACTGACTCCCGCGTGAATGCTTCCGCGAACGCTACAATCTTAATGACTTGATGTCAACGGTCAATCGTTATCTATTTTCCACTTCACTTCTTACTTCTTCCTCTTACATTCATATCACACACCTCATTCAGTAACCTTCTAACTTGAGTGGTTCTTGAGCCTTGTATTGTGAGAACATGTAAAAAAAAAGGGGGAAGTAAACCCTTGCGACTTAGAAGATTGACTTATCGTAACCCTGTGGCACCCTTAGGTATTATGCCATGCTAAACTAAACTTGTAGCCTGCTGAGCTTGAAATGGCTTCATCCTACCCGGAGGTCTCATGGCGTAATAGGTAAAGAGCTGAGGCAGCTGCAAGAAGCGGCAAGGATTTTAACACTGCGGAATGGTTATTGGGGAGAAGAAAAATGAAGCCGTCTCTCATCTACGTGACAGCAACTTTGGGTTATTCTCGGACAATGTGTATCAAGAATATTTCGGATAAGCATCATCGGCAGAGGAAAACTACGGATTCTCACAGACGATGCGAAAACGAGGCTGCTAGAGACTGAGGTGAATGGTAACCAGTCTCACCCCAACTCCTTCAGATATATCCGCACAATGCCTCCAGCAACTCGCAGACACCGTTATTTAAGTGACGGGGAAATAAATGTTTGGGGCACCTCTGATTTTTTTTCTATACATAGGCACATAATATATATATATATATATATATATATATATATATATATATATATGTATATCACATAATATTTATTGAATTAATTTCCCTGTATTTCTAGACCTTACACCACTTTGCACATAGTAACCCCCTTTTTATCTCGCCCGATGTATCCGGTTTGCTCCAAATTTGGCTGTGAGACTAGTGTGAGCTCTAGAGGCAGTAGGCCTGGACGATGGTAAATAGAGTCCGTGCGTTGCCCAGATGTCATGGTCCTACTCTTGGTTGTACCATCAAGATCCAAACGAACACTGAGCATTACATTTGGGGGCGGCTTGGCTGCAGGAATTGTCATTGTTGACTGTTCATTGTCTTCGGAAATTGTACATGCCACAATAAAAACTCGACAACAGTTTCAGCTCAATTTAGATCGAAAACATATCGTAGATTTTCATTGGCTATGTCCTCTCAGCAACCATTGAATAAGTATTGTCAACAGCAAAAAGTCGACTATCTTGCCTATATGTTGTGGAGTGATTTCGCAGTGGAGGCTTGTATTTGTACTAAATTGGTCCTAAAATAGGTTCGACGTACAAAACGTTAGGAACTTGATATAATAGGTATTACGCAGAGTAATCTGGTTGTGGTCGCTGATGCTTTCGTATTCGACTAACTGTCGTCCGACATCGATTCATTGACTGACCCCCGTTTCTATTACTACTCCTAATTATATTAGGTGGGAGAGTCTATTAACTACATAATAGGTGTGTTTCACCATAACACTATAAAAACCAATAATTTTAATTCTATACTTTCAGGATAAAGGTATGTTTTTTAGATCTATTGTTTGTAAATCATAAAATGTATTGATGGCAATTTTTTAATATATTACTGTAATTTCACTACAAAAATGTATTGTTGGTAATATTTTTATAAAAATGTATTGCTGGTAATTTTACTATAAAAAATATATTTTTATACTTCCTTTGCGTTGTATCGGTTGCCATTTTGCTATAGAAAATATATTATTAGTCCTTTTGCTATAAAAATGGATTGTTGGTTATTTGACTATAGAATTGTACTGTCTATTTTTGTTTGGGTTTCAACAGGTGCTGCCACTCCGTGTCTGTATGGACCTGGAAAGAACAGAGGTGGTTCCAGGCTCATCAAAACCTCTCATCTCCCGATCAGATACCTTGCAGCAGGATGTAGTTTATATACAGGGTTATTAAAATAGAATGAACCGATTTCATGACGCATTGCTTCAGTTCTCAAGCATCATCATGGAATGAGTCAGTGATCATTTCAAAGAGGAGTTTTCTAAGTCTTGAATGGCTGCTACAGGGGCGCCGTAGTCGCGTCGTATCTCCGGCAACGTTCAGTTGTTTTGGTTACTCCTGGAATGGTGAGAACTCGGCAAAAGGCCTTCTGCATTCTCGATTTCACGAAAACAAATTGTCATGGTGCAGCGTACTTTTCGAAGGCAATTCGATGTTAATCCGTTCTCTCCTAAAAACATTCGGCGATGGATTAAACATTTTCAAGAAAGTGGAAGTCTGCGTAAAGGGAAAGGTCCAGGACCACCACGAGTTTCGAAGGAACAAGTGCGAGAATTCGTGTTGCGTTTGAGGCGAGTCAACAGAAGTCCACAAATGCGATCTCTCAATCCACTATATGGCGTGTGCTAAGACGTCTATATTTGAAAGTTTACAGACTACACCTTGTTCAGGCACTTACCAAGACCTTGCTCTTTGTGCTTGGCCTGCGAGATCACCAGACTTCACCGTGTGTGATTTTTCTTGTGGGTATACGTAAAAGATCTCGCTTATATTCCACCGTTACCTACGAACCTCAATTGACCTTAAACATCGAATAACAAAAGCGATCAACTCAGTGGATCGCGATATGCTGATACGCGTCTGGGGGGGAATTCTCTTATCGCATTGCTGCAAGTGGTGGCCATATTGAACACTTGAAAGACGGGAAATAAAAGTTGATTGTAAATAGAATACTTGTGACTTGAGTGGAGTTTTCAATTGCTTCTTCTTATTAAACTATTGCGCAATGAAATCGGTTCATACTTTTTGAATAGCCCTGTATATATATATATATATATATATATACACGCACCAATAATATTCGTTGACTGTGTCGCCAATGGAACCGGAAGCCGGATATTGTCAGAAGAAACAGTTCGACTTTCTTAGACATATAAATAAATAATATGTAGTATCGTATAATATAATATATAATATTCATGTAATATTTATAATAATAATAATAATAATAACGGCAGGCTATTTATTTCCGTTAAGGCACCTATCTAATCTCTGTTGCAGACGCCTGTTCAGGCATATTTGTGTTTCTTCAACGCCCACAGAGTCCACCAGTGTTTTTTTTTTTGTTTTGTTTGTTTGTTTTTTTTGTTTTGGGTTTTTTTTTTTACTGAAACTGTGCTGAGCAGAGCTTAGTTATAGTATCTGTGTTGTGAGGACGCATAATGTGGCGTGATCAGCATTTTGAACACGGCCAATCCACACATACTCTCGGCTTCGAAATAGTTCCAGCGATGTAATTCACCAGGCTCTTACCAACAGGTGGACTATGGTTTTCAGGCATTTTCTAACGCTGCCACACGCTGAGATCGCGTCCCTAGGCTGATAACTTCAAGAAGTCAGCTCTCTGACAAATCGACCCTGGTGTGACCCGGGCATCATAATTGGAAAGTGAACCTCCAAAATAATAATATATTATTATTAATAATATGTTATTATTATAATATATTAAAATTATAATATATTATATTATAATAATAATAAATAGTCGTTGGTTGTGTCGCCTATGCAACTAGAAGTTTGGTATTATCTGCAACAAAAATCAATTTTCGATTTCTTGCCCATATAAAGTTCTTTCGTTTTCCGATGCCTCCTTCAAACGAGCCAATTGCTCAGTCTATCGCTGTGCAATAGAAGTTTGTCTCAATTGCCGGAAATCATAATAAATATTTTCTATTGAATATCTCAACATGCACCTGGAATTCTATAACAGTCACCTATCTAAGTACTGACCAGGATCGACGTTGCTTAACTTCGGTGATGTTACGGGAACAACGTGATATGGAACTATGCTAAAAAAAAAAAAGATAGTAATATATGATTTATAAACAATCCTTTTCATTTTTGGTTCCATCACTCTCCAGTGATTCCTCTAGCATGAAGTTATTTAGCGCTATAATTGGTAGTATAGACCAACTTCCTTCAAGTAGGCTATCTTTTTGAAGAGGTCCTCTAGACAAGTCATAACATAAAATTTGTTGACGTATAGGGACAAGGTCAGTACAATTGGTTAGAATGTTTTACAGTATATGCCCTCTGACATGCCATGGTTGTTTATTTTGTTTAGAAGAAATGAGTGAGTGATGGAGATGTGTCCTATTCTGATTCTTGATAAGACAGATTTTTTCCTTCTTTTAGAATGGCTTTAATTTTGCAAAGTTTGTTGTTTAGGTGGTAGTTCCATAACTCTTGCCACTTTTTTAGAATGTATGAGTTTATAGTTGCTTTGAAGGCTGTATAGAGGATTTTCAAATTTGTAATGTCCAACTTTAGGTATTCCTTTACTATTTTATCATAATTAAAAAAAACAAAGAGTTTTAAGTCCCTAGGATACTTCTGAGACATATTGTACAAACAGATGAAAATTCTCAGAGAACAAATACAGTGAAGATACAAAAAGGAAAAGAAAAAAAGTGAACCGAAGATCTGAATATCTATTCAGATCTTCTTAAATATTAGGTTACAAAGTTCTATTGCATTTGAAAATAAAAAAATACTTAATTGATATTGTTGAGATGTTGTGAGTTTCCCGCGTGTCGGTGTATGAATCAAGACAAACACAGTTGTAGAGGAAAATACTGGTATATTCATAAAAGCAATTAACAATAGAGTGATTAGTAGAACGAAGGTTGGTTACTACGAAACAATATCCAAAGTCTTTAGTCCAACGGTATGTAACGGGTAAGCTTATCTGGACTGCTGTCGCTGACGCTCTGTCTCTCGCTCACTAGAGCTGACTTATATAAGAGGGACCAGTCCATTTCTAGTTAGAAGGTGGGTGCGCCCCAACAGATATATACAGATTCACACCCATTTGGCAAATTATTGATCCTTCAGGCGTAAATTTCTTCAGTTTTCGATGCAAAATTCATTATCACTTTCAATGAAGAAACACTCTTTGCAATTAATAAACTGTTTTCATTCTAAGAAATACTTTAAAGTATCATAGTCAGATTGATTTAGATCAGGAGAGTAAGATAGACGAGTCAAAACTTTCAGATAGTGTTGTGATGAGATAACCCAACTTCCCCATTCACGATAATGGACGGACTGGTTGCCGATAAAGTACGACCACAGTAAACAGTAGAAAAGGTCTTCGTTTACTAACACCATTGCGGTTAGCTTACTCCTGACTCTGTCTCTGTATTTTGACATACTTACATCCGATTATAAAATTATTATTGAAAACCACACTCGGGTTTACTTTGTTTATTATATCTTGCACGAGATATAACAGATAGTTTTGTGAGTGATCTGTGTAATATGTGGCCTTACATTAAAGATTAATATTACATTAACTCCTTAACGATTAACCAATGATGGGCGCTATTGTAGCATACTGTTATGGTCCGGTTCTTTGTACCACGGTGATAGTCCAAGGTAGAACCAATAAAGAAGAACTCGAACACGGATATGGAATAACACAGATATATTACAAACAGGAATATATACAGAGAAGCATGAACAATCAGGTTTAGTAGGGAGAACAATGTAGTCTCGACCAGTATCACTATTCCAATGTCTTGTAGTAATTGTGTGAACGCGACTCTGTTTCGGACTGCCTCTGACTTGACTGACTGACTCCTGACGGACTTCACTGCAGACTTCAGACTGAACTCCCTGCTTCCTCTTGAGGCGCAGTATTTATTACGTATGGAATAGTCCATTATGTTATTATGGGTAAGGTCCCGTAACACATACCTAAGGACGACAATGTGTATGCCCCCATTCATATAAATACAGCAGTAAATACTGTATGTTGGTCTGCAGTTGGAGATTCATTGTCATTCACTTGACTCACTTCTATCAGTTGAATACTTCTTCTACTCGCCGCTCGAGAATCTTATATGTGTTGTTCTTTTCCTAAGTATTATCGTTCTTTACTAACCTTCATGTGATTATTCTATTCAGTAACCTTCCCTAGGTTACAACAGGCTTTTTTGCTGCAAATCTTTTTTTTTTTTTTTCACACTTTATATCCCATAAAGATCAGAGCATATTTTTAAGGAGTAATCTGGTTTTGGGTATGAATTCTCCTTTTTCAGCGGGTGCTAAACATTGTCATTTTTATTGGATATGATTATAGCGAACCCACATTTTATCACCGGTGATAACTCTACTCTGAAAAGGTTCGGAAGCAAGCTTACTCTTCCCTGACGAGCAGAGGGCAACTCTTTGTTCAGGATGTTTAGCATTTTCCTCAGCTAGTTTGACAGAATATTGGCAGAACTTGGTCGCCCAGTTTGAGACAAAAATTTCCCGACCGGAACTGGTCAAACCCTCGTTGATATGTCCGGACGGTTAAAATTTCATTTCCACCGACAGAAAGAATCTTTGCCGCTTTCGTTACCGGGATGTTCTTTTTTTTTTTAATTCATACAGCATGCAGGTATATGATATGGGGCTGATTTAAACACATTTTAAAAGAGTATAATCGATTTAACCATTCATATACGAGGTCTGTTCAAAAAGTATCGCAAATGGTGCGATAAAAAGAGTACTAGAACACATGTGAATTCGGCATTTAATTTCTATCGAAGTAGTCCCTTCTGAATCAACGCAGTTTATCCAGTATAAAATTGATGGAAGCATTCTTGGAACTCCTTTTTGGGGATCTCTGTATCACAATTTCCATTTTCCATTACTTATCTGGATAGTAAAGCATATAATAATAATAATAATAATAATAATAATAATAATAATGCTTTCTCATCTCTAATGTTCAGACAAAACCTCTGTGAAAAGTACAAATCTAAGTATAGGGTGACCCCAAAAAAGGAAACTTTTTAACAATCCAATAAAACCAAGAGTGATGGAAGAAAAATATTTTATCCATAGTAATTGAAACCTTAAAACATGCCATTTAAGAAACAATGATGGAATTTTCATTTTTTTTAAAATTACGTCCTGTAGATGGTGTCCTCCTGTACGAATGCATTCTTGAAATCTGCTGTTGAGATTCCTCATTGCCTGCTGCAACATCTCAGCTGGGATACTGTGAATTTCATCTTGAATTCTAAATGGCGAAATGTTTACTTGCTTAAGATCACTGTCTCGCAGTGTTGCCACTTGCTCATGTCTGGCAATACGCACTTCAAAAATTTTCGTTTTTTGGGGTCACCCTGTATTTTTTCATGTTAAAATAAACGTTTGCATTGTACTTATTCTGCGGTCAAGAATCTAGATCGAAATCATAATCTGTCCATACTTAATAACTAACAATGATTAATCAATAAAACTCATCAACTTGAAATGAGAAAAAAATTATACAAATCAATAACCAATCACTCGATAATCAACCATATTATGATTACTTGGAGATGATCCAATAACACAAATACATTCCGTCCACAAACGAAATACGAGTGTAAATCACAAAGTAATGACAATTTTGAAATTACGCGCTAAAAACCACTGGGAGACGCTGAGATGCGACACCACGCGCGCACGCATGAGATGGCGGGTAGCTAGTCGCGTGCAGCATTCCATCGTTCATTCGGGTGGTGGAGAGCAACGAGATCAGATGTATGGACGCTCCACTCAGCGATTGCACCATCGAGAAACAACGTCCAAATAAAGCAAGTACAGAAGTTGAACTATCATAACAGCTGATGAAAAAATGTAATACAGAATTCCGAATGAGCGTTGGAATAGCAAAAAGATTCAAAAAATTTAAAAAATATATTAAGAAAGAGAAATTTTATTGGAAAAAATATCTTAATGAGGAAATGTGTTTCCTGAACTGTGATCGCCAATGCTGCTGAATGGTAAAGCACACCAGATCAAACGCATTTTCTCCTAAAAAGTGGGACGTAGGTTCGACCCCTGCCGGAGAGCACGTTTACTTTATTAGGACTTCTCGAATGTGCATGCCGATAGACGTAATATCTACTGTTTAAAATAAAATTAAGGCGTCTATTTCAAATACGAGTATCCGCTATAATAACGTTTGAAGTAATAAATGTGTTTAATTATTATGTATTATCAATGTTTGGAGCACTGAGTGAGGATCCAACTCACTAATCAGTCCTAACTGATCTAGCGAGACAGGCTTGCTAATCATTATACCACGTCGAAGTACCCAAAAGTAATTTACTAAGCTTAGATGTGCCCAAAGGCCGAAAGAATGGAGTACCCAGTAGGGATCGAACTCACTACTCGGTCGTAATTAATCTGGCGAGATAACTTGCTAATAATTCCACCACGTCGAAGTGCATTTTACTTGAAATTAAATCAGTCTAACTTTACCAATTCGCTGCCCACACTTTAAAAATACTGGCAATTCTAAAAGTGGACCTTTACCCAAATCAGTGCCTCCGTTTCTCCGGGTTGTGAGTTGTTCGACAGCCGCCTGATTGGATTGACCTTCAATTAACTGACTGGTCAGTAACTGAACAAGTCTTTGAATAAGAACACAGGTCAAGTTTTATTCTATGTATATTTGGTCGGCTGCCAAGGGAATAACTTTAATTATTGCGAAATGAAACTAATCAAGAATTAGTGTCTTTCGTAACCAATCGAATTGGGCAACTGATGGTTCGCTACTCTGTCGATATTGCCATGACAAATGTTCAGATGATTCATTGACTGATTCATTTTCTACGGCTTATCAACACGTTGTAGGTTATTTAAAGCAAGAAAATATATTTTTCAGATTGTAAGTTTTTTGGGTTTTTTTTTTTTTTTGGTGATAAAAGTCTTACTAATTGTTATGGTTCAGGTCCTTGTACCACGGTGATGGTCCAAGGTAGAACCAATAAAGAAGAACTCGAACACGGATATGGAATAACACAGATATATTACAAACAGGAATATATACAGAGAAGTAGAAAGTGTTAGTACGAACAATCAGGTTTAGTAGTATTTGTCTGAACGCGACTCTGTTTCGGTCTGCCTCTGACTCGACTGACTGACTCGCTCGCCCTGACTGACTAACAGACTCCTGACGGACCTCACTCCAGACTTCAGACTGAATAGTATTTATTCCCTCCCCCACGAGGGCATCATGTGACACAAGACCGGTTTAACGTGGGATCTCCGATCCCGTGGCTCGGCCAAAAATATGCCTTTTGAACCCGTATAAACGGGTTCAGGGTCGGTTTACCTCCCCGAAATAGACTCCGCCATTCGGCGTAGCCTCGTTCGGGTTCCTCCCCACCCGAAGGCAGAGAGTTCAACCGATCAGCCGGTCAGCCGGTCGTCCGACTTCAGACTGAACTCCCAGCTTCCTCTTGAGGCGCAGTATTTATTACGTATGGAATAGTCCATTATGTTATCATGAGTAAGGTTCCATAACACTAATTAACCCATAACTGGGAGGAGAAGCAATGGATTCATACATTTCACAAGGGTAGTTGCACGTAAGAGAATATAACGAACCCAACTGGAATTGGAACTCTGCTCTCCGATTAACATAAACTACATCCAACAACAAGGCCTCTAGTCGGAAGGTTTTGAGGAACGTGGAACCACCTCTTCATTGCTGTTGTTCCAAGGTCCAGTCAGACCCAAGGTGACAGCACGTGTTAGGGTCCCCAGTTATGGGCAAATAGTTAACCACCAAACTGGGGTCAAATACTATGAAAGTATAAAAATAATTATTTATAGTAAAAATTTCCAGCAGTAGATTTTACACCGCATTCGGGCTTACGGCCATATCATGTCAAAACTCCGATTCCCGTACGTTCACCGAAGTTAAGCAACGTCGTGCCCGGTCACCGAGATGGGTGATCGCTTTGGAATACCAGGATGCGCGAATAGTGTAATGAATAATGGCTTTAAATTGTTAATCGGAGAGCCGAGTTCCAATTCGATATGGGTTCATTATATTCATTTACTTGAAAATGCATGAGTATCAATCCACCTCTTCTCCCTCCAGCTATGGGTTAATTAGTAAGACGTATCACTAAACCATTATTACTTCCAAAAATTCATTACAATCAAAAAGTATTCATTGACTTTAAATAACCTGCATCGGGTTGATAAGCCGTAAAAACGAATCAATCAATCAATAAACCGCATTCACTTTTCACAGATTATGTCCGTTATCTTGGGAGGAGGTTTCATATAATTCTTCATTGAGCATTTGTTGTTTCTAGCTGAGATTTAGCGCCGCTTTCGATAGTCAAGTGAATGTAAAATACATGTAAGAGGACCGTTTCTAAAGTTGCATTTAGCTCAATCTATGAGCTTAATATTGATTTCAATAAATGAAATCCCATTGTCCGCTCAAAATGGTGTTGCTTTTCACCCGACAATCAATGGGAACAAAATCGTACGACTTTGATTATTAGAAAGATGCCAAGAATCAACAATATATCTTCCTAAATAGTTGGGATAAGGAAAGGTCACAGGTTTTATGGCAAAATTAGCCAAATTAAACGCAGCGATGGATGAGTTTATCTTTATTAGTTTACAGTTGTGAGAGCAAAGCCGGTATTTATCAGGCCAAGTGTTTCTTTTTAATGATTCGATACGCAACTTTACATCAGTAAAAATGAAGGCATAAGAGTGCATGTAAATGTGGGGTGTCAGAAACAGACAGATAGATAGATAGATAGATAGATAGATAGATAGATAGATAGATAGATAGATAGATAAGGTAATATAAACGAAGGCATGGGAGTGCAGATATATGTGAGATAGATAGATAGATAGATAGATAGATAGATAGATAGATAGATAGATAGATGGATAGATAGATAGATAAGGTAATATAAACGAAGGCATGGGAGTGCATATATATGTGAGATAGATAGATAGATAGATAGATAGATAGATAGATAGATAGATAAGGTAATATAAACGAAGGCATGAGAGTGCATATATATGTGAGATAGATAGATAGATAGATAGATAGATAGATAGATAGATAGATAGATAGATAGATAGGGTAATATAAACGAAGGCATGGGAGTGCATATATATGTGAGATAGATAGATAGATAGATAGATAGATAGATAGATAGATAGATAGATAACGTAATATAAACGAAGACATTAGAGTGCATATATATATGTATGTGGCGTATCAGAAATAGGTGGTGGCCCTTAGCTTCCAGATATTTCGGTGAAGTACTACTTGGGAAAGGTTGGCCAACGAATCCAGTGGGAATGCTGTTACACGCATTTTCAACCTCTTGTCTAAAGCCGCCAATGTAGTGCTATCTGTCGAGAAAATATCGTACAACAGTAAACAGTATTATCGCAACTTGATAAAATTACCAATGGCAGTTTTTCCTTTCCTGAAATATGTATACATATTTATAGACGAACTCTGTATGCGGAATATCAAAAACATATAGACTGAGATAGATAAATTAGGCAATATAAACGAAGGTATAAGGTTGCATATATATGAGGGGTGTCTGAAATAGATTGTGATTGATAGATAGATAGATAGATAGATAGATAGATAGATAGATAGAAAAGGCAATATGTACGAAGGTATAAGAGTGTATATATATATATATATATATATATATATATATATATATATATATATGTGTGTGTGTGTGTAGGGTATCATAGATAGATAGATAGATAGATAGATAAGGTAATATAAACGAAGACATAATAGTGTGAGATAGATAGATAGATAGATAGAAGGAAAGAAAAGGCAATATGTACAAAGGTATAAGAGTGTATATATATATAGGGGTATCATAGATAGATAGATAGATTCCTTCATTCAAAATTGATATAAAAAGCACCCCTCATATATATATATATATATATATATATATATATATATATATATATATATATATATATATATATATATTATAAATTAATTGATTTAAAATATGTTTTTTTAGAATCAAATAAATCAATTAATTTATAATATTAATGCTCTGTAAATTTACATTGAGCACTATTTTGTAAAAATAAAATATCTATAAGAACACCGGATTATATATCTTACTGTTCTTTCTTTATATATATATATATATATATATATATATATATATATATATATATATATATATATATGATAATCTGGAAAGGTTTTTTTGTTTTTAGTGGCACGAACTGAATAAATTTGTTATGTTGGTGCAACTTCATATGTGCAAAAAATGGGGATGGTGGGAATTTTAAATTTAATTTTTTTTTAATCTAGCCGATTTCATTTACATTCTCTTTCTTTCCTTCCCTTTTTAGTAGATATCCTACACGCTGATAACAGAATTTCTGCCAGAAATTGTGAAAGTTTGTAAGAACCAGGGCGCAAAAATTCCTGTAGATGATCCTGCAATCAAGGCAATCTCCAGACATGTGTGTGTGTGTATGGGTATATATATATATATATATATATATATATATATATATATATATATATATATATATATATATATACTATAATAATATTTTTTGTTTAAAAATATGATTCCTTCACTACATAAGAGTTCTCATGTTTCAAAAACGAGAGCCGAAATATCCAAATAATTATTAAAATTAAGTTGGATTGTGGTGTTTAGTCCCGTTTCATCTTCAAGCGAAATTTTAGGAATAAGCTATCTGTCGGTTTACGTGTAATTTTAGGCCCGGTCTGTTACAGAATTCGTTATTGTGGGAGTTGCTAGACTATTTTCCTTCGTTAAGTGGTCAGAGAGTTAATTTTTATCAATAGATTCATCATCTTCTAAGAGGTTTTGGTAAGGTTGAGTAGAGTATCTATTTCAAGGCTAATGTTTGCGGTCACCCTTTAGTTAGTTCCCAGTGAGGGATATTTTTATGGCGCGCCTACAATCGTTATGTGTTTGGGGAATTGTCTTTTATTATTGTCCATCTGATCATCTATTTATTTATTTGTTTATTCAAGTGGGTGTTTTATATGCAGATCGCATTGCACTGAATTTCAATTTGTTTTTTGACGACTACAAAAAGGGTTTTTCCTATTTAATGATTTGGCTTTGCTTTTAAGAATTTTACTTAGCTATGGGATTTTTTTTTTATATGCTAATTATTTACAGTATTTACATTAGTCGGACTATTGTCCTCATCTTTGTCGCCATATTTGTCACAACGTTTCGGCCGTTTTACGCTCCGGCCTTCTTCAGGTGGTTGGAATTTCGAACTGAACCCTTTATTTCGATCGCTGGGGTAGACTGTTCTAATTCCACGTGCCATGTTTGATGGATGTCAGTTATCAGTTATCTCCTGCTAATTTTCCCTCTGAAAGTTCTCCACTGCCTTAACCAGGAATTGAATTCAATTCCTGGTTATCACTGGATCGGAGCGTACAACGGCCGAAACGTTGTGACAAATATGGCGACAAAGATGAGGACAATAGTCCGACTAATGTAAATACTGTACATAATACCTCATCTCAGAAATATAGACAAGCTAATTATTTAATGCGAAAGTTTGTTGGTGTCTGCAAAAAACCGTTAACTCCTGCCTATGGTTTAATAATTTTTCATTGTTTAGAAATTTAATGATGTGTAGTTTTTCCTGTAAGCATAAAGGGCATGGGTCATCCCAGGTTTTACAGGTTCTTGTTTTATTTATTATTTTCCATTTTACTTTTGGTGTTTTATTCGTTTCTTTTAGATGCCAGAAATATTGGGATAGAGATGTTTGATTTCTATTTTGAATATTGTTGAAGGAGCTCTTGTGTTGCCTCCATCTAATTTTAAAATTATTCTTTGTTGAGCCTATGTATATCCTATCAGTGTTAGGACTCTCAATGGATGAGATAGTGCACTGGTATACCACAGATTTTGTGAGGCATTTATTTTCCAACGGGCAGTTTTTAGGGTTTCTACAATCACATAATTTTTCGTTATTTTTATCCAATTTTAGTTTATGTGTTTTATTACTGTTTTGGTTTGCGTGTTTTTCTAGGATTTTCTTATTATGTCTTTTTATGATACTTTCTATATTTTCAGTGCAGCTGTAACTCAATTTCAAGATGTTTTTGTTAAAGATGTCGCTAAGTTTGCTATTAGTGGGAAAGTGCTTTTCAATTAAAGTTATGAACTTATGGCCTAGTTTGGTGCTGACCATTTGGTTGTACGGAGGGGTATACCAGATGATCTTTCTTTTCCTGTTTTTCTTATTATTGGTACTATCGTTTCTATAGGTTATGTCAGCGTTTTTGTATCCGCTATTTTTCAGGGCTGTGTTGTAAAAACTACTGTGTTGTCGGAATATTTCCTTATTTGCTGATTTCATACTTATTCTATTCTTTTTTGATGCAGGTATATACTTAATTATAGATGGAGAGTGGTTTGACTTAGGATGTACATACAGGGGATTAGTATTAGGTTTTCTGTAAGGTAGGTGAACGTTGTTCGTTAAGTCTAGGGTTACGTCTAAGAAGTTTACTCCTTTTAATTTAGTGTTGACTATTGTTTTTAAATTTAGTTTCCTGAATTCATTGTAAATTATCTTTCTAATTTTCTCTGTTTTAAAATTTGTGGAGCTCCTCACTACCATGAGCCCGTCATCTCTGTATAGCCCGATGTCCCCAACGTTTAGTTCACGGTGGGCGGTTAGATTGTACAGTATAAATAGACCGACAAGGTCCGAAGATTCTGCAAAATCCAGTGATCCCATGTAGTGAAGGAATCATATTTTTAAACAAAAAATATTATTATAATATAAGCTCTACTTCTGTATGGAGCACTGTCTTCTTAAAAATAAAAACAAAAAATACTAAGGAACCCCGGATTATGCACCCAACTTGTTCTTTTCTATTTTCTGCATACCTACGCACTTTATATATATATATATATATATATATATATATATACACTACAGTTCGAAAGTTTGAAGCCAACTCTAGAATTAGGATGGGATTAAATTGACAAAAGAGTGAAAAAAAAATGAAGATCACTTAGAATCACTAAAAAAAAATGGTATCAGTTGTCAAATTTAGACTTTGCAGAAATTTTGCAACTATTGCCAAAAATTTGTGCTGAGTAATCAAGGCTAAAACAGAATATTTTGACGAGAGCAATATTTTAGCATTTTTCTATTTGTCATAATAACATTTCTAATAAAATAAATCATTTCTCACTGTTTTTCTTTTTTCGCTTACAAAACAACTAATTTTTCGGCAAATTTAAAAAATTGCCAGGTGTGAGCTCAAACTTTTGAACTGTAGTGTATATATATATATATATATATATATATATATATATATATATATAATAACTTCTATCGTACCACGCATTAAAGAAATCTTAGTAAAGAAAAATGCGTTCATCGGTCAATAGAAACTTGCTTACTGCTTCATCCTCTGTTGCCGCGCTGTAAAACACACTGATTTAAACGGTGGCTTCTCCGACAAAGCAAACGTAAATTCGATCATATTGCTGGAGGACGCATATTTTTCTAACAAGATTTCTCGAAATATTCAGGCCATTAGATGTAAATACCGTTTAATAAATAAATAATAAAAAGTGCATCTACTCAAATATGAGTATCCATTTAAAAAATAACGTTTAAACAAAAAAATTAAAAATGATACAAAATTTAGAAATATATATATATATATATATATATATATATATATAAATATATATCAATATATATATATATATCCACACTCACACGTAAGATGAGAACGAATAGAGTACAATTCCAATGTTCGTAACATTTAATTTAAAAGAGCACTTAATACAGAGTAGAGAAAAATATTATTTATTTTAGGATATTCAAAACATGTCAAATCAAAACATGTCAAAAATCGCTACACAATAGCAGTCGTGTTTCGACGCATATCAATGCGCCTCCTCAGGCGATTATAAATTATTGGCCTGTAATTTACAATCGCCTGCATTAATATCCTAAAATAAATAATAATTATATACATATATATATATAACAATGGACTCTCCCGTCGGTTTCGACGTATGAGGATCTGACAACTTAATTGATTCATTTATGAAAGTTTGTGCGATAATCTTCAGTGGCATTTAAGACCCGTTAGTGATTTACAAAGGAGGCCACATATGGAACAAGTGTGAGGATTGTGAGATGAGATCACTGTTAGATTGGCTGACCTTTTAGATCTTGCTCTCGCTTCTTGAAGATGATTCAGGCAAGCAGATTGAAAATTGCTGAGTCCACTAAAACACGTTGATCTCCATTCCACCCGCTACACACACACACACACACACACACACACATATATATATATATATATATATATATATATATATATATATATATATATATATATTACCTTTAGAGATAAGTTTCTGTTACCTTTATATTCTTTTGCTACGACTGCAAGGAATGGAGGGCACACAGTCCCTGATTATGTTCTCCCCAGTGTTAAAAGGGTAAGCTTGATGTTGATCATCATCAAACTTACCCATCAGAATAACAATTACCCGACAAACATAACATCCGCGTCAGTCGGTGGAAACAGAAAGGTCAAGACGGACCAGAAAATTGCCACGGTCTGTTTGCTTTACGTCAGTGACTTATCGGAAAAGAGTCAGAAGATCTGCGGTACATACAACATCGGGGCACTTTTCAGAAGCAGCTTCACTCTACATAGAAATATCTGCCAAGAAAAGCGTCACGCGTGAGAAGACATGACCAAGAACTGTGTCTACTCCATTTCTTACAATGATAATGGTAAATAATGTAAAGGTGAAATTAGCCGCCCACTTAAAATAAGGATCGAGAAACATCGAAAAGCCATAAGGAAACAATGAAATCAGGCATGGCTGATCATGTATGGAGGGAAAAAGGTAGTCATCAGCCCCTTTGGAAAGAAGTGAAAATACAGGACAAGGAAGAACATTGGACAGTTAATAAGCTGAATATCCTTAAACATGAGCCGAGGAACGTGAACAATCTACCCTCGTAGAGGAAATAAAGGTTTCATTTCGAAATTTCCTATAAGTTACCCATATACCTGATGAAGGCCGGGGGGAAAAAAGGCCGAAACATTGTGATAACAATAACAAAATTGAAGACAATAGTTTGCATGTAAATAATGATAACTCCTATCGTAGCAATTCAGGCAGAAATCTGAGGTATTTATTGAAATCATTAAATGGCATGCACCGACGAATAATGTTTATAATATCTTTTTCATCTAATTTATAGCTAAATTGTGGCAATGAGCTATCGCTGAAAAATTTGTCACCCGTGTCATTTACAAAAATTTGATAAATATCACAATTTAAAAAAAAAATACTTCTTGGTCGAATTTAGGACTTTTGATTGCTTAATTATATCTGTCTGTGTGTGTGTGTGTGTGTGTGTGTGTGTGTGTGTGTGTGTGTGTGTGTGTGTGTGTAACCCCGTTAAAAATTGTAGAAAAATTCAATAGATATCACTAAAAATCTTAATTCTGTAGCGAGATCATTTCACGCAGAAATCGACTCATTTTTGTGCAAAACATAGTCTCCAAGTTCAAATTTTCACATTAACATTTATGAACCAATCAGCGACGTTATCAAAAACGCAATTACATCTTTGGGAAACGCATTCAAATTTCATAGGATCACATGTTGTCTTCTATGAAATTTGAAAGCTCTCTGTAGAAAATGATTAACAATATTTTGCTCCTAAATATAGATATTTAAATATGATGAAAACGTTTATTAACCAACAAACTTCTGAGTTTAATAAATTTAACTTTAAGCTTTCTTGAGCCACTACTCTCTTATAAATATCGTCGCGTAAATTCACAAAATCAGTTTTTCGTTACCGTTGACCGGGGTTGTTATACAATGTTGATTATTCATACCTTTCGTAATTAATTACTCAACCTTTCCCATATTTATTGAGTAACTGCACGCAAATAGCTTCGTGATTTTAAAATAATTTTAGAACACGTAAAACATACGGGCGAAGATATGTAAACAAACAAACATTGGTAGTCGCCTACTGCTGACAGCCGGAAAATTACACGCATACATAAACAACGTAAATACGTGACTCTCTCGTTAAGTAGGCGCATTCAGCTTTTCAATCACACAAATGCAGTTATTTTTGTTGTATTGTTAAAAAGTATCCGTGTGCGTCTGTGTACGTGTGTGTCTATGTGTGTGCTGAAGCAAAACTATAATAACTGCGGTTAGCTTTAAAAGTAAATCAGTATTTTATGTTACAGAAGAAATCAGTATTTCATAAATTTTAATATTTTTAACTTGTTTATTGTTTACATTTGACTGATCAGTAAATTCTTTCATAACATTCTTTACTTCAGGCCAAATCATGGTGCAACTCAGGGCCAGAACAGGACGCCTATTCAAAATTTTGTCGTTCGACTGGGAGTGATGATATTTAGTTTAGGTTTTGGTCTGCATTAATCTGTATTTCTATTTCGAACAGGTAAAAAATTGGATTTTTTACTACATTTTTTATACCGCAGCGTAACATTTTAATTTTACTTTTTTTTAAAGAAATAATTTTTTCTTGTCTTTCTTCTTACAAATGCTATAAGTCTCTCTCAAGATAGTTAATTTTTATAATGTTTTATCTTTTATTTTTAAGAAAGTCTTTTCTCCCAAAGACGTTTTCGTCGATTCTGGTTTACACTGTGAAATGTTTTAAAATGCAATTATTTGTCGTATCACATTCATTTAATATTTTATATATAATTTATTTTTTTTCTTTCTAAATTGCAATACAAGGTATGCTGAATTTTAGTTTCGTTTACAGTTTTCAAAAAAAACATAAAATATGAACATTTAATTATTTTACGCATACAGGAATGTTTTATTTTCTCACGAATTCTTTAGAATTCAAGTATATTTATCTCCCTTTAACCGGTGTCCATAAGTTGTTTCCCTTAAATTTCATGGCGTTGGTAATGACAGTTTTTAGTTCTAAAATCGATATACTGTCAGTAGCTATTTTCTCAGACAATTGTGTTAGAGGTGGTAACGGAAATTGTTCACATTGATTTCTCTTTATTTCTATTTTTGATTTCCGAATGAAAGAGGAAAACATGTACAAATTTCTAAAAAGTTTGCTTTTCGAAAAAATCTGAACGAGTTTTTTTTTAAATAGAATTTAACCCAAGCATAGCAGTAAAGCCAGTAAGACGCAAAGAATTACTAAGTGTGAAATAATTACAATTAGAAAACAGAAAACATTATGAAAAAGCGAGAACAAACGATTGACATTGCATTTAAATTTTTGAAGATCAAAGTTGGCCGGAAAGCATAGAGCCAAAAGAGAGTTCTACAAGCGAGAAGTGCGAGAAAAGAAAATGTTAGCATAGAACTTACGGTTACCCCTAACTGTAAATGATGAGAATGTTTTACCAATCTAGTACCGCGATTAAATTCATCAAGTCTAGAGACCATAGCGAAAAACTCATCGGAACAATTACCATGAAATATTTGTAGAGAAGGCACAGGAAGGCAACTTAACGAGACGGTGGGGGGAGTGACTATAGCCGACTCACCACATCATGACCAGTAATATTACTGATCCTCTTTTGGATTTAATCAAGAATCTCTAAATAAATATCAAGAGCAACGGACTATATGTGGCAGCAGTATTCTAAGCATGAGCGAATATGTGCATTACTTAAAAAACAAAAACAAAAAAAAAAGCCGCTAGCATTGATCTTCTCCATGACCCGCCGAATCAAACGTTGTTGTTTTTTTTTTGGGGGGGGGTTGTTTTTTTGTTTTTTTCACAAAGTGTGAAGACGGTTCGAACCATGCCGGAGAGCATGTTTTTCTTATTAAGTTCTCTCGCAAGCCATTAGACGTAATATAAGGTGTTTTAACATAAACACGGCGTCTATTCAAACACGTGTATTTACAAAAAATAGCCTTTAAAGTAATAGATATATATATATAATAATTAAATTTAAAAGTTTGAATTCTCAGCGTCTCTCCTCTTCGTACACATTTCCAAGAAAAAATGTTATATATCTCACACGGTAGAAATATAAAAAAAAGAATTTGAAAATGCAACTGGAGTCTTTAAAAATATTTATTTACACTGAATTTACTGGTTTCACAGTTTTATGATTTTTGATTTTTGCTGGCGAGAATTGTATTTAGTTGATGTTGTGAAGAATGCCATTTCACTTCCAACCTCCATTTTGGTTATTCCTCATTCAGTAGCCTTTTCTAGGTTACAACACTCACACACACACACACACATATATATATATATATATATATATATATATATATATATATATATATATATGCAAAGACAAGAGGAAAACTATTCTTAACCGACGCGTTTCGTCCTCTGAGGGATTTTATCAATGCAAATGTCATTTGTCTTAATAAAGTCCAGCAGAAGTTGAAACACGTTGGCTAAGAATACTTTTTCTTCTTGTCTTTTATTCATTTTGTTCCTTCACAGATACATGCTATCTGAACATAATGTACACACACACACACATATATATATATATATATATATATATATATATATATATATTAGTAACGATACTCGGTTAGTAAAAAAAGAAACAGATGATGCAATTTGCAAATATAAATATATCAAAACAAATTGGTACCTGGGAAAAAATGGGGAAAAAAGAAAGAACTAGGGTGAAAGAATCGTCCAGTACCTTAAATTCCAATCTAAAGAAGAAAAAACAATCGATTAACTAAAACGTAAAGTGCTCAATACGCTAAATTGAGCAGAAAATGAAAAAAAATCCTAAAGGTCTTCAGGATAAATATCACTGCCCACTATGAAATTTATATAGAAGATATTGGATTGTGCAGGGATGATTTCCTTATGGTTGTGAGGAAGTCAACAAACTTCAAAATTGACAAGATAAGAAAACTCATACATAATTTAAGTGTCTAAATTTAAAAGTTTCTATTAATACAAAACTAAAAGGTAAACTTCCTCGCTATACCATTAGGCTTAATAAAAAAAAATTACCAACCTTATAAGAAAACAAATACCAATCCTTTACCATCCTAAGTCGAATAACCACCCCATCTATAATAAAACATATACCTTCATCCATAGAGAAACGAATTAGTATAAATTCTTGTAATGAAGAGATATTCTATGAAAATTGTAATTTTTATAAAGATTTAAAGACTAGTGGTTGTAAATGCCCCGACATTAAATATAAAAGTGATAATAAAAATAACCAAAGAAACAGAAAATAGAAAAATCACTTGGTACACACACCCCCGTTCAACCAAATGGTTAGAAGTAAGTTAAGACAAGAATTTCTTGCTTTGATTGAAAAAATTTACCAAGAAATAATCCTCTTAGCAAAATTTTTAATAAAAATACCCTAAAATTAGGTTATAGTTGTACTGAAAATTTAAAAAAATTATTAAAAAAAAAACACACAATAATAACATTTTAGATAAATACTTAAAACAGAATCAAAAAATAGTGATTCAGAAAGGAGAATAAATAATAGTAATAAAAATTATGTAACCGTAGGAATCCCATAAATTGTCCATTGAATAGAGTGTCTTAGAGAATCTATAGTTTACCAGTATACCATTTCATCTTTTGAAAATCCAGATATTAAAAATGTTATATTGGTAGCACTAAACTGAGTTTGAATTAAGATGGTACCAGCACCTGTCTTCCTTTGTAAACAATGAGTATCGTAACCAAACATCCCTATCTAAATATTTTTGGCATTTAAAAGAAACAAATGAAACCCCCATAGTAAAATGGAAATTATTAAAAACGAGAACTTGTAGGTCTTTAAATAACGCATGTTCTTTGTACCTACATAAAAAGTTATATATTATTAAGTTTCTTAAAAATAAAGATTTATTAAATCAACAAAATGAAATAACTGCATTTTGCAGGCATTGCATTATGTTCACTTTAAAACATAATTAATAAAACTTTCATGATTTTATATCTATTATTGGATTACAAATAAAAAAGTGTACTTAATTCCTAAATTTTAATTTTAATTTTCACAATGCCATATCTAAATGTAAAATGTAGCATTTTAGATCTTATATAATTAAATATATAAATATATAAAATATGATTTAATCGTATTTGAAGCCCCTTTAAGAAAGACCGAAATGTATTTGACAAAAATAAATTAAAAATAAATAAATAAAAATGCCAAAACTAACACGTGATCCGATACAAATAATTACTTGTATTTTAATGTACCTTTTATATGTTCTAAAAAAAAAGGTAGACACGTCTCATACACGAAAGCACATATCGGCAAACAGAAATTACATACCCACCCAAACCTTTAACCCACATTTTTCACTTTTCCATCTTAGATTACACTTGTTCACTCATTCATTTAAATTTAACATCCATTTAAAATTTTGAAATCTTATTCCCCCTCCAACTTAAACTCTTAAATATAATACTACTTTGCTTAAAAAGTAAATCATTTTAATTTTAATTTTTAGTTCCGAAACATTGACATTTCTGTGTCACGATGAAAATATATTTTTAAATAATAATAATTATATATATATATATATATATATATATATATATATATATATATATATATAGGGCGTACTATCCCTGAAAGCCCTGCCTGATTAGAGAACCCGGGCAATGCTTTGTGATCATCGCTATCTTATCTACTTACTTTTATATACGTTACAAATTAAACTAAGCAGAACTGATTATTAAAGTATGAAAAGTTTTTCGCGGATTTTGACGTCATTCTTCTGTTTTTGTTTGGGCGGATTTTTTTGTCCAAATACGTGAATTTGTTTTGCTCATGCTTGGTCTTGAAAAAACGCTAAATAAAATTCACTATTTTTTATCCATAATGGTGAAAGTGTTAAAATTCTTCAACTTTTTAACAAGAAAAAAAGTTTGTCACTTTGCTGATTCAGCATCAAGACCCCATACTTTCGTAGGTGGAGCCGTCCGTTCACTCTTCAGGGGATATCAGAATATTACTGCTTATAATTTTCGATTTTTTCTTTTTTATGCACTTATCATTGATGTTAGATTTTTCCGTGTTGTTTGTTTTCGGGCATGCACTTGTCTGTGCGTATGCGCGTACGTATCGGGTATCGGGATCATTTGTCCTTTTCTTCGTTCTTTTTAACTTTACGCTCGATCTTTAGCGTTTTCTCTTTTGTTCCCTTTTCCTCTTTTCTTTTGTCAGTTGCCATTTGAGGCGAATTATTATATTTTCTAGACATACCAGCGTTTTTCATTTTTGAGCGTTCTGTTTTTTTAGGTATAGACAGAGAGACTCTCTCTATATATATATATATAAAGAAAGAACAGTAAGATATATAATCAGGTGTTCTTATAGATATTTTTATTTTTACAAAATAGTGCTCAATGTAAATTTACAGAGCATTAATATTATAAATTAATAAACCATATTTTAAATCAGTTAATTTATAATACACACACACACACACACACACACACACACATATATATATATATATATATATATATATATATATATATATATATATATATAAAGCTTTGTACTCAATTTATTTTAATATTCTGGACATAAATTGTGTAAAAGCTGTCCAAATATTTTATACCTCCGAATGTTTTCGGCTATTTGTTTAGCCATTATTAAGGATTTTTTAAATGAATATGTAAATTTTTATATAAAAACATGTGATTTTTTTTCCAAACACGGTCAGCACATTGTAGCCCTGTTCATATTTGGTATTATTGTGCGTTGGCTTTTTCTTTTTTATTATAATGGCTTCCATTATTTTTAGCCATTTTTTTAACATGTGGATGAGACTATTATAGCCGTATTTTCTACAAGTATGTTGTGGACGGAGTTTGGTAGGTTCCCATGTATATTTAAATTTGTCATAATTGAGCTATGGTCAGAGAGATGTAACGTGAGTCTTCTTGATAAGCATGTAGTGGTATGTCCAATATAATGATTCATGAATTTGGTTTGATCAGGAACACAGTTTCTTAAGGTTTGTAAACTCATAAATGGCTAACGTAATTTATGTCCAGAAGCGAAAACACTTATACGAACACAAAAAAATGAATAAAAGCTAAATCGCAGTCCCTTGTCAGTCGTCTTTAATAAAATTGTATAAAAGAGGGATTACTGCCAAAATGCACATATGGGTGGGGGATGTTCAGACTTAGAAATCTAACTTCTTGTCACCATGTAGTGCATGTTTGGCTGTGAAGCATGTACCTGTTATATCATGATGGGATTAGTATGTTTTATCCCTATATCATTTTGTTAGCGTGCTGGTCGCTCAAATAGTAGTAGTAGTATAAGTAGTAGTAATAAAAAATAAATAAAAAGAAGAAGGTTAGTTTGCAGTAAAAAATAATTCCTCTAATTGCTAATCATTACGTTAGCTTATCTCCCGTAGATTAATCCGGGCCAAATATACAGTTGGAATTGCATTAACTTTTACACCGGTTCCGTTTCGGGGCGCTTTTGTCTAAAAATAAAAAACAAAAAGACGTAAAAATAAATCTCATCGACTGATTTTTATTTGGGTTGAAATTTTGGTCTGTCTTCCTCGATCTTCCTTACTTTGTAAGTACAAAAGATTCTTCTTTTGTGTCCTGATGACGTGGAAAATTAAATTTAAAAAAAAAACAGTGAGAAATTTAAATAAAATGAATGAATATTGATTTGTTTGAATATCCTATCTTGAAAAATGTGGTTTGTACTCTTATGTTTAGCGTTTCAAACGATTTTTCTGCACACCAAACATTGATTTATTTACATGTCTTATATTCACCATAGTTTGTTTGTTTTTTTTAACTCTATCTGAGGTTTCCTTTAGGTTTTGTTGAATTTGAGGTCGCACATCCGAAATAAGATGAAATTTGCGACCAATTAGTCTGAAAATATGTAAATGAGAAAAAAGTATACAAAAATCGTTTGAAACGCTAAACTTAGCAATATTCCATTTTCCTTCACGAAAATTAAAATTTACTTCTTACTAATGGAAAAATAAAAAATAGTTTCGGGGCGATATTTTTCATAACCATTTCTGATGTAAGGGAGATAAATCTGTGTTTAGTATGCAGAAAACGTTTGAAACGCTAAATTTAACAATACCCACATTTTGTTTTAATTTTATTTTCAGATGATAGACGTTGTGAAATTACAAAAAAATATGGAAAAGTTCATTTTCATAATTTCTCTCTAAAATGTTTTTCATGAATCTGATATGGTACAGAAAATTAAATTTATTTTCTACATGTTCATCTCTGGTGCAATTTGAAGTTGTCAGCAAAATGAAACATTTATTTAACCAACTGCATTCCTACATAGATATGAAGAAAGTGAAATAGAAAAGAATAGGCCAATACATACATATATATATAGTGACAAATTTTATATTTGTATTAATCCTATATATATATATATAGATAGATAGATAAAAGGATAGATAGATGTGAATAAAATTAAATAGAAATAAATGTACTGAGATAAATATGAATATGTACTATACACATAAAGAAAGAAGCATATACACGGTGTGTAATCTTCTTTCAATGTCAGACTGTGGAGTAATTGGCTATGGTTAAGTGTAATTGACAAAATCCTCAATAAAGCAGAATTGCCAAAGTTCTCAATAAACAATAAGAAAAGAAAAAAAGAAGCAAGCAAAATAATACTAAGCAAACAATATTTTTGTATATGCAAGTCAAAATATGGTAAAAAACTCACAAAGTAAAAATTGCGTTCACATGCAAAAGGGATACAGTTAAGTGGTTCTAGAATTCTGACTTCAAGACAAGAAAGAACAAAAATATGGTGGATGAAACCAAGAAATGTCCATTTTTATTGGTTAGGAAGAAATCACAGAATGTAGGATTTGTTGATAAATTTGTAGAGAGGATGTTCTTAGCTGTCATTCCTTGACAATTGGTGCCAACACAGACCTCATATCTTTTTTGCATAACTAACAAAAATTGTTACAGTTTGGCTGTTAACTCCTACTACACCTGCCATATTCACCTGATCTTCCATTCTTGGATTAATCCTTGTTTCAATCCCTACAAAATTTTCTTAATAGGAAAAATTTTAATTCTCTGGGAGCCTGTAAAAATCTCTTAGACATGTTCATTACCAAAAATTCTAGGAGAATAGAATCATAAAGCTGCCTTAAAGATGACAAATGATAGTGGAATAAAATGGCATATATGTGGTTAAATCTATGTACAATTATCTAAATATTATCTTTGAAATTCACATAAAAAATACAACAAACTTTTGCTCCAACCTAATATTTGCTTACTATTCAGATCAGCATGTTCATTTTGATTGTTATACTCACAACATTTCAGCCATTGTATTGTCTAAACTTCTTCAGATGTCTCTCTTCTAAAAATCACATGACCTAGTGGATGACAATATTGGTTAAAACATATCTGGTTCTTATCAGGAGTTTCCTTCTCAATTCGATTTTATGATTTTATTTCTATTTCTCAATTTGGACTTGATATAACTGTAAGTTCTATGCTAACAGTATCTCTCACACTTCTTACTTGTGGTCTCTCTTCTGGCTTTTTGCTTTACAATCTACTTTGATCTTTAACAATTTAAATGTGGTATTAATCATAACTTCTGTCTTCTTAATTCCTCTTCTTTTATTGTTTTCTCTCTTTAATAATACTTTTCTTTTTCTCATATTCTCTCACACTCAGTAACCTCTTGCTTCTTAGTGGCTTTATTGCCTTGCTTGGGGTGAAATGATTAAAAACAAAATTCATTGACTTATCTCTTCTTCAACTAGCAACTTTGTTTTATAAATTAGATTTAACCAAGTTTATTTGCTGAAATTTTATTATTCACATTATGTACATTCAGATTAATATCCTGATTTTTGCTGTTATTAGAATGTTTCAACTATTGTAACCTCAGGCCTTCTTCAGGTGTCTTTTAATCTTGGTAGGCTTCCTGAACCTATTATTTCACAAATTACAAGAATAATTTACATTATAAAAACAAATACAATGTAATATTTATCATTCACTGATTTATAAAGAAATAAATGTGAAAACTATTTTTTATTCATAAATTTATAAACATTTACTATATTATTAAAATACATGAACTATATCCATGAATCCTTATTATTTATCATTTTATAAAGTTTCAATTGACAATTAGCCAATGTTTTGGCAATCATTCCAATAAATAATATAATAAATAGTGTAAATAAACAATATAATAAATAAAATGTTTATTACTTTTGTAGTCAATTCTCATGAACAAAAAAAATGTATAAATTCACTTTCATCATATGTTTAGGTTTTATTACAATTCTAATCATCACTTTTTAAAACATTGCTGAAAAATTGCTGATATTCAATTAAAAAAAAAAAAAAGATGCCAATATAACACAATAGGTCCTTGTCTGATTGGATTAGAACACCTACAAATCAAGTGGTTTCAAAAAGATTTTATCTGTGCCTGAAGTGTTTGTAGTTTTATGACTACCAGTAAAGTCTAAATGTGAGGATTTCAATAACTCACTTTCCACAAGTAGAGAAAAAAGAAATAAAGTAAATGAATAAAAAAATGTATGTGAGTTCAATGCCTAGGTCGGTTGGTACAAAGTCATAGTTCAGTTTGAAATTCTGTAATGGCTATTTAAATAACACACACACACACAAAGGTCAGAGGGCATAATGTCCAAAATATTGTGAGAGTAACAACAAAGATGAGGATATTCATCGACATGTAAATAATGATAAAATTTCCATCCCAGAAATTCAGAAGCTGAAATTTTATTCTACTCCACTTTACAAAATTATTTTCCTTCTTTCAGGTTTCCAAAAGGTAGCAGCCTCTTCTGGTCATGACGGACATTGTAGATGCTTCGAACTAAATTCTATTCTTTGATCTACTCTTCTTTTAGTGGGTAAACATTTCTTTTTTATCTTAATGGAGGCCCAAGGTCAAAACTGTATTTTCCTTCCACTTCCTCATACAGTTCAGAGGCAAAGTATATTCAACTGCATTTCAACTCCACCTTAAATTTTTCCAAAATGTTGCAAAGTTCAATAGAAGCACTTATCGAAAATTAAAGGAAAAAAAAAATTACCAGGAGAATGAAAGCAATTTTAATTTTTATTGCTCACGAGAAGGCAATTTTAATTTTTATTGCTCACGAGTTATTTCCCTTGACTTAATTATTTTTATGTTTTTGATTTTATATCAACACCATTGAATCCCTCGAAACTCATCTGACAGAAAAAATATATACAATGGATTGTTCAGATGAATCAACGCTCAAATTGTATACAGATCATATTGATCATAGGAATTCTTGTAATAAACCATTTTCTACCAATGTATCCACTTTCAATAATGATGTCACTGAAAAGAGTAACGGAGCTCCTGAAAAGAGACAAAAAGGAAAGCAATTTTGCATAGAGCAAGATTTTTATGGACAAAACGAGAACGAAGCTTCAAAAGGAAAAATCTCAGTTTCATTCTCAGAAGCCAGTTTTCCACTTAGCCCAGCCAACTCAATAGAGAGGTTACCAAAAGCTTTAGAAGAAAGCTCGCCAAAAAAAGATCTTCTGGACAATAAACCAACTCCAATGCTAACTTGCGACATTTGTAAAAAACAATTCACGGAGAATAACCAACTCACAGAGCATCTTTTTGGTCACATTAGTTCAACATCATCTTTTCAGCCATATGACTTTGATTCTGGAATCAAGAAAGGTTCAGAATCACCACTAAATGTTTCTTGTTCATCCCTTAAAGAAGATGGGGAGATAGATAGTGAGAATGAAGAACAAGAAAATGAAGAAATCAATTCCTTTTCAACAGAACAGAAGCCAATGCCATTATTAACATCCCAGTCTCCAGCCCATCAAGCTTATGAAAAACAAAACAGTGCATCAGATATGTTCAGTACATCATTGCCATCACCCCCACCAGCATCATCATCTTCACCTCTTTCTGTATCCCCTATTCCTACAGTAAAGCAAGAAACATCACCTACAATGGCCTCAGAAAATGTCACGAGTTATGAAACAAAGACAAAAACTATGAAATCAAATATGTCCAGTTCAAAGTCCGTTCAGCGCAGCAAATGTAAAAAAGAACTCAAGTGTGATATCTGCCAACGGATGTTTACCCGCACTTTTGCTCTGAAACGACACTTGAGGATACACACGGGTGAAAAGCCATTCACTTGCAATGTGTGTCACAAATCTTTCTTCCAGTCATCCGACCTAACACAGCACCTGCGTGTGCACACTGGTGAGCGTCCATTCAAATGCAGTTTATGCACGGCTGCATTCTCTCAACTGTCAGCCCTCTCACGGCACCTACGGTGTCACTTTGGAGAGAAGCCGTACATCTGCACAGTGTGTCAACGCGCCTTCTCCCAGTCATCAGCACTGACCCGGCACATGTGCTCACACTCTGAAGTAAAACACGGCAATGGAGATATAAATAAGGGAGTTGTTGGGGAGCAAAAAGAATGCAAAGAAATCAATTCCCCTTCAATAGAACAAAAGCCAGTAGCATTTCTAATGCCCCAGTCTGCAGACCCTAAACTTCAGGAAAAACAAAACAACACTTCAGAGACATTCAGTTTATCATGTCTATCAAAACCACCAATGCCACCATCATCATCATTATCATCATCTTCACTAATGTTAGAACCTTCTCTTTCTGTATCAGTGAATCCTCCAGTTAAGCAAGAAACATCACCTACAGTAACCTCAGAAAATGATGAAACCTACAAAACTGGGGCAGAAAAAATGAAAACAAACATGTCCCATTCAAAATCTGTACGATCCAACAAAGGTGAGAAAGAAATAAAATGTGACATCTGTCAGCGAGTGTTTACCCGCGCTTTTGCTTTGAAACGACACCTGCGGATACACTCAGGCGAGAGGCCATTCACATGTAATGTGTGTCACAAATCTTTCTTCCAGTCATCTGACCTAACGCAGCACCTGCGTGTGCACACTGGTGAGCGTCCATTCAAATGCAGTTTATGCACGGCTGCATTCTCTCAACTCTCCGCACTCTCACGGCACCTACGGTGTCACTTTGGCGAGAAGCCGTACGTCTGCTCCGTGTGCCAACGTGCCTTCTCTCAGTCATCAGCACTGACCCGGCACATGTGCTTACATGCTGAAGAAAAACTGTACAGCTGCGAGATCTGCGGCGAGTCATTCACATGGTCTGAGCCACTTTTGCGGCATATGTGGACACATACTGGCGAGAAACCCCACAAATGTGAGATTTGTTCCAAGACATTCTCACGAGCTTCTAACCTGTCCACTCATATGCGGGTGCATTCTGGTGAGAAGCCATTCATATGTCCCTTGTGCAGTAGAGCATTTCCAGTTTCATCCAATCTCACCAGACACATGAAGACCCATAAGGAGTCAGTCAATGAACAAACCTCTGTAGCTCCTACAACCCCTACAATATTAACGTTTGATTCTCTAACTGAACCTACTGTTTGAATCAATATTTGAGCCTCAATTTCCCTTCTGATGGTTCAGTTCAACTCCAGCATCTGAGTTAGCATTAAATCATTAGTAGATCTTCTATGCACCATGCATCATTCCAATGCAGTGTTTCCCAAACTTTTTTCACTGGTCTGATTTTCAGAATAAAAACTTGCTTATGCCTCACCAAATTTTATGTGATAAAAAGTACATTTAAAATAAAAAAAAATAGTGAGTTAAAGAGATAACAGTGGATTTGAAGTCAGATCATTATCATTGATAACTCTCTCCTCCAATTTGCAGAGCCTAGTTACTATATGATAAATTGGTTAATAATTATTTATACTGGGACTCCTTTTAAATTATATTTATTTTTGACATGAATTTTTTGAAACTGTTTCTAAATTTTTGATTGTCTTTCAATCATTCCATCTCACCTGCTCTCCTCTTCACCACACTGGGAACCACTAATGAAATGTGGCCTCTTCAAAAGTTGTCTGAATCACTTCTCTTTATAATCATTTTGAGTTGATGATTAATTGACTCTCTTATTGATCCATGATTTAAAGCCTGATCATATATATCTATATATATATATATATACAGTTACGTGTCTATATTTCTGCAATGAGGTAATGCAATTTCTGAGAGGAAACTGTTGTCCTCATCTTTGTTGCCATATTCACGACATTTCAGTCATTGAACACTCCTTCTTCTTTTGGAATTTCAAACTGAACCCATTACTTTGTTCTTGTTCCATGTGCCATGCCTCTTCTGGATGTCTCAGTTATCTCCCTTTAACCCTAACCATTTAACACAACTCTCCAATTTTTTGTTTCACCACTGCAGTAGCTAGGTATTGAAATCCCAACCCATTGGTCATGTCATTGGATCCAACCAACACTTTTATCCACTGGGCCATGTGTCTTTGAGAACATTAGTGTATGAAATTTTGACTTATAAACTCAGGCTAGGGCTACAAAAATCTCCTAAGCCAGCCAATATTTTCTAGCTTTAAATAACCTGCAAGAGGTTGATAAGCTATAAAAAACAAATCAATCAATCAATCCCCAGTTTTATTCTCGCTCAATTTCAGTAACCATTTTTTACCAGAACTTCTTTGATTATTTCTATAAAGTGGACGGAATTTCCAATTAATACCTCCCATAGAGGTGAGCATGACTAAGGACAGTGTGTATGCCACCCTATGCAGCTGTGGTAAGAAATGTAAAGGAGAAACAGGCCGCCCCCTTGAGGTAAGACTGCAAGAGCATTGTAAAGTCGTAACATGAGGGAAATAGAAAAATCAGGTGTAGCTGACCACATATGGAGGGAAAGGAAAATCAATGTCACCCCCACCAAACCACCCACCAATGTGAGATGAGCTTGAAATAATAGAGAACATCACTGGAAAATACATAAACTTAAGGAATCAGTGCATGCTAGGGCTACAAAAATCTCCTGAGCCAGCCAAGCAGAGAAATGAATACAATATGGGAACCAGTAAGAAGATGTGCTAGAGAAAAGTAATAACAACCAAAAAAATTGCAATATGAGCTCTGGTAAAAATAGTTACTGAGACATTAAGTCCCCAAAATTCATCCACTGATGTCTTCAAGGACACATGGCTCAGTGGATAAAAGTATTGGTTGGATCTAGAGATTTGACTCAAAGCGTTGTGAGTTCAAGCTACAAAATCTTGGTGTGTTGAGTTAAAGGGAGATAACTGAGACATTCAGACGAGGGATGGCATGTGGAACTAGAACAATCTACCCCAATGGACAAAATAAAGGGTTCAGTTCAAAATTCCAATCACTTGAAGAAGGCCAGAGTGTACAACGGCCAGATTGTTGTTAATATGGCAACAAAGTTGAGGACAACAGTCTGAACAATGTAAATAGTGTAAATAATTGCATATTTATTATTTGATCCTCAGCAAAGATCCAGAATTTGAATTCATTTAATTTTATATGCACTTCATTTAGCTTTAATTCTAACCATCAGATATAGGTTTCATTGTTTTTTAGTTAGTTGAACAACAACAAAGACGAGGACAATAGTATGAATATAAATAGTGTAAATAAGGATAACTCCTCATCCCAGAAATTCAGACAGAAATGATTTGAACTCTGACATTAGTGTTTAAATCTGTGTAGAATTTCAAATTTGATTCTTATCCACTCTTTGATCTTCAATTTACGACTGGTGGCTCAGTCCAAATATAAAATAATGAATATGTCATTCACATTTAATTCAGATTAATTACATAGTCCTCAGTTGGCTTACTGCCATATCATGTTGAAACACCAGTTCTTGTATGATCACTGAAGTTAAGCAATGTAAATCCTGCTCAGTACCTAGATGGGTGACTGCTTGGGAATACCAGGTGCAGTCTGCTTGGATGTGCAAGTGGTGTAATGGATAACAACTCAGAATTGGAAATCAGAGAGACAGGTTCTAATTCCAGTCAGGTTCATTAGATTCACTTATGAGTAAATACTCTTGAGAAAAGTATAAATCTGCCTCTTCTCCCCGCCAGCTAGGGGTTAATTAGTAGGTCTTGTATCAGTTAATCATTATTATCTCAAAAAAATTCTTACAATCTAAAAATATTTTCTAGCTTTAAATAACCTGCAAGAGGTTGATAAGCTATAAAAAACAAATCAATCAATCAATCCCCAGTTTTATTCTCACTCAGATTCAGGTGTCATGAGTTTTTGGGGTTTTTTTGGGGGTGGGAGGATGCTATTTTTAAGTTTTATCCCCAAATGGTTTAGTAGCTTGATTGCTTTGCTTGGAATGAAATGATTAAAAAGAAGAAAATGGTACATTTCAGTCAGATGATAGTATTTTTTTTAAATAAGTATTAGTAAAATTTATTCAAATTAAGTTTCCAATATTTCTGCTTTTTAGGGATAGGTTGATCTATCGTCCAGTTCACACTGCTTCTCAGTCTTTGCTAATAGGCATAGAGATTTATTCCTTGTCTCCTATTTAGGATTTGGTTTCCAGTTCTTTCTAAAATCTTTTCCTTCTCTTTCACTTTCAGTCGCCCCCCACTTGCGTGTTAGTGGTGTTAAAGTTTCCAATAATTTTACTTTTTTATTCTTTTCTGTTATATTTGTTCTTATTGAGTTCAGTTGTTAATTTTTGGTTGTTTCTTTTTCCATGGAAACTGTTCAGAAGAACTGCATTCCTTAGTTCCACCAGTTCTAATCTTCATGGCCAAGACTTGGCATGCCACATACATTGTAGTGAACCACCTTCATTTCTTTCATATTCCATTGGTAAGATGTAAGTTCCACTCAAGTAGCTTCTCCCCATGAACCGCTTCTTTGTGGAACCGACTCCAAAGAAGATGCTTCCCTGATCACTACAATTTTAACCTGTTTGTGTCTAGGCCTAAACATTATCTTCCCCCCATATCTATATAAACTGAGCCTCTTAATCTGTAACTCTCTGCCTCAATGGCTCTAGGGCCTTGTACGGGGATGACATCATTGTAAAAAAAAAAAAAACTGATTTCTTCTGATTAAAATGAAAATTTTTTTTTTACACTTAAAATATTTATATTAGGTTTTGTCCAAGATGAAAACCAGCTTTAAAGGAAACAGATTTATTGTACATAAAACCATGTTCCGCCTAATAAAACACTTGTGAATTCTTTGTGAAAAGTTATTTTTAATGCTAGGAATGGTTTTCCATTCTCCTTTTCGCAGTCAAGTTCTCTGATGCACTGAGTTCCAGACCCCAACATCAGTAGGAGCAGTCTCTCGTTATCAACAATGATATTTCCACTTCATCATATTAGGCTTCAATTATGCTACTGGAATGAGCCTGTCATACTTGTTGTTGTTAATGTCTCCCCATACGACATCTCAGTCAAAATTTGGAGTCACAGCATTTTACACAAGATTTTCATGAAATTCCATCTCCAATAATTGGAGATCTTTATGCCTCTCAGATTTCTAGCTGTAGTGCAGGCTGACTTGAAAGATTGAGTAACCTGATAGAGCACCAGGGTGGGCAGTCAGTTGCAAGTGTCTCAAGTTGTCAGGGTTGGATGCCACATTGCTGGGTAGATTTCAACTGATACCTTTTCAACTGATTTTAACTAATATTTATTCTTTTGCATGTGATTCAGATGAGTGAATAATAATAATAATGTTTAAATTTTGCAGGTGTGTTGTCAGATCCTGCTTTGGCAATAGAAAATGACCATGTCTGATAATAAGTAGTCCAATAGAGGATCCTTGAGTTAAAGGGAAAATAACTTAGACACCTGGAAGAAGCATGGCACATGGAACTAGAACAATCTACCCTGGTGGATGAAATAAATGGTTCGGTTCGAAATTCTAATATGTATGTATGTATGTATGTATGTATGTATGTGTGTATGTTTTCAAGATATCATATTCATATCTCTTAATGAAAATTAAATAGCCTGTTTAGGTGTGTGTGTGTGTGTGTGTGTATATATATATATATATATATATATATATATATATATTGTGTGTGTCTGCATGTGTGTTTTCAAGATCTATTATATCACTTGGTGAAACTTACATTGCCTGTTGTTGAGGTAAATATATATATATATATATATATATATATATGTGTGTGTTTGTGTGTGTATGTTTTCAAGACATATGTCTTCAAATTTAAATTGCCTGTTGGTGAGTTTATAGACAGACACTGATGTTTGCATTCTAAACTAATTATTACCAAATGTTATTTCCAGTCAAGATATCACTACAGTTTAATTGAGGCAGGCCATATTTTATTTAAGTTCTTGTCCATCTATATCATTGACCTTTTTTCTATATATTGACAATATATTTCGGCAAACTTGGACCTTCATACCCACAAAAACAACAGAGTTTCAAAAGAACATTTTTTTTCTCATTGACACTGCTATTATTTTAACTAACTCAACGCCTTGTCAATATCTATTGTTTTAAAAAGGAATGATTAGAATTGTAATAAAATCTAAACACATGATAAAAGTGAATTTATACATTTTTTTCTTTAAAATTTACAATAAAAATATTAATCACCATCTTTTATTCTTTATTTACAAGAATAATTTTGTATTTACAACATTCTAAATACTAATAGAATTAAGCCAGTGCAATATTTATAATTTACCAATTCATGAAAAAATAAATGTGAAAACAATTTTTTATTCATAAATTTATAAACATTTATTTGATTATTAAAATATGTGAATCAACTCTAAGGGAACCCTTATTATTTACCATTTTATAAAGTTTGATTCAATTGGCAATTGACGAATGTTTTGCCAACCATTCCAATAAACAATATAATAAATAGTGTTTATTATTTTTGTTATCAATTCTCAAGAACAAAGAAAATATATAAATTCAATTTCATATGTTTAGGTTTTATTAAAATTCTAATCATAAGTAGTAGGTGTGGCATAATTAGAAAATGGAAACATTACTAGGGAGTGAGAACAAAAAAAGTGTAATCAGGAAGACAGTAGATAGTGATTGTCATTGCATTTAAATTTTTGAAGATTAAAATTGACTGGAAAGAATGCTTTTAGAAGAGAGTTCCATAAGTGAAAAGTGTGAGAAAAGAAACTGTTAGCATAGAAATTATGGCTACATCTACCCATTTCAAATATAAATTGATGAGACCTTATCACCAGTCTAGTACTGCACTTAAATTCATAAATCTAGTTACCATAACGAAGAGCTCATCAAAAGAATTACCATAGAAGTATTTATAGAAAGGGCACAGGGAGGCATCTTTATGGTGGTGGGAAAGTGAGTGAAGCCAAGATGCCAGATCAGGACCAATAATATTGTTGATTCTTTAGATTTTATCAAGGTTATCAAAATTAAATTTAAACATTGAAAACTTATACAAAACATTATTATATGGCTATTTTTCTTGTTTTGTTTGTTGTTTTTTTTTTTACATTAGAAGTGTGGTAAGTACAAAATAATAATAATATCTCCCTTTATCCACTTTCTTCAAAAAAACGAAAAAAAATTAGCAAGCTTATGTGAAATTTTCTTTGGACCTTTGTTTTCACAGGAATTAGCCATTGAAAAGAAAAGAAAATAGCGAGCATATACGAAATCCTTTTTTTATATAAAATAAGGAAAAAAAATTAAATCAATGAAAAAAATAGTCTGAAGTCATGTGAAAAGTTTGATTTCTGGCCACGTATCTAGCATTCAGATTTCTGCAAGTGTCAAATTACTCGACAATTATATTATCAGCATGAACCAAGCACTTGGCACTTCAAAGAACTTTATTTCAACAATCCAAGAAAGATAAGTATTTCAAACTATCTCAATTTGTCTACTTTTGTATGTATGATACAACCATATATTCCTTCTGTGAACAAGAAACTCTCTTTTCTTTGTCTTAAACATTTTTTAATATTTTTTTGTGTCAGATCATTTAATCTGTTGTATGAACATTTCCTCTCCATGCCAATACATTAAAACTTTGGGCTTTAAAAATTTTTGATTCATTTTTCTGAAACGAGCTACTGACACAAATTCAAGCATGTAAACTTGTAAATAAATTCCTTACCTTGTTTTGTTAAAATTGCATGTCTATTTCTTCACTATTATCAGCCTCCATTAATCTTCTTGGTATGAATGATCCAACCATTTTAATCACAAAGTCTCACACCACTAGAGAAAACAATAATGTTCATCATAAAAGGTTCAATTTAATGCCAGCTGAGAAAAGAATCTAATGTTTATGCTTCCATGACATTTGCTGTTGAGCCATTTATAGAATAATTTTTATTGAGACTTGTTAAAGTTGGCTTCAGAGTTTTTTGCTGCTACTTCCTGGATAGTGAAGATAAGTAATTGGAGAGCATTTTACCTAATTTTCGGTATTTCTTGCTTGATTCGCTTTGGTCAAGGTCAGCATTGGAGGTAACAGCTTTTTACTGTTACTACTTGGACAGACCAAATATAGTAATGGAGAGTGATTTGTCTAAGATTTTAGCTTTTTTCTATTAACCATTACGACTGCAAGTGACAAGAGATTTTATCAGACTATGTGGTAGAGTGCAAAGGGAAATGAATTCATGCCTTTTTGGGTATTTTTTTTTTTTTTTTGATGAATAAAAGGCATTACTGGGCACGTTCTGGACATTTTACCCATACTTATTAATGTAGGATAAACGTATTTTATAATCAATTTCTTTGTTTTGTTTTATTTTTTTTTTAATTAAAATCAACTGAGATACTTCAAGTTTTACATTTTAACTCAATGAGAACAAATTCTTTGGATAGGTTTGTATATATGTATACAATACATGTATATGTCTATGTACCGAAATGGTGTTCAAATGTAAATAAAAAAATTTTTTTTAAAAAAGCATTGATCTTATGTGAATTAAAAGGTTAGTGCTAAGAAATCTGTAAATATAATTTCGGTTTAGGTCCGTTATATGTAAGGGAGGTAACTTTTGCGTAGATGATTAAAGGGGGGTAACTTGTTCAACAAAAATAAGCTCCTACACTGGTGATTTTCTAAACGTAGTTTACATGTGGCACAAGGCCGAAAGTATTGGGCACACACTGAGGATCGAACTCACTTTTCAGTCGTAATTGATCTAGTAAAACAAGCTTACTAACCAGTGGCTTCAAAAAATTATGGAAAAATATTTTTGAGACGCATAAATTAACTTTTTTTGAGTATACAAATCGCAGAATTATCATTTTTATCCAGTCAATTATTTATTTATATTTTATATTTTTTAATCATTTCACCCAATTTAGACGGGAATGCCATCGGTATGCAGGAAGTTAATAGTGAAGGTGAGAGAAAAGATTGGGTATAGGGTGGGGATCGAGGAAAGGATATAAAACCTGAACGGGGTTCAAGAAGATGGCGATATTTGAAAATTGTAATTATCAGGGTAACAAGGAAACGGAAGTGCAAGAAAATAAACTGTTAGAATAGAAGTGGCGGTTACATTTAACTAATTCAACAGTAAAAAGGTGGGACCTAGATGCCAATCTAGTAGCACGCTTAAATTCATGTAGTCCAGGCACCAGGATAAAAAAAAAACACGTCAGTGCAGATTCCATGAAAATATTTGTAGAAAAAGCAGAGGGAAGCCACACCATGTCAGTAAGAAAATGACTGAAGTCAGGGTGACATGTCAGGGTCGATTGCATTGCAGATCCTTCTTTGGATTTTGTCAAGAACTTTAAGATGAATAGCACGAGCACCAGACCAGATATGGCAACAGTATTCAACGCATGGACGAACGGTAGATTTGTAAACGTGCAAGATGGACTCTGACGAGAAAAACCTTCTGGCACGACACAGTGACCCAAATTTCCTTGCAAGTATATGCAACTATTTATTCTAGAAAACGTGAGGCCAAGAAGGCGCAATGTGTTGCTCTCCATGAGTCTAGCATCAGCCATGCTGATGGTGGGTAGGAAAGATTCTCTATAGTGGTTTTGTTTTGGAGGCATTAAAATTTACGAAACATTTCCCGCTCTAGTTAACCACAGATTGGAGGTCCTTTTCAAGAGCAACGGCCAGGTTAACTTTATCAGCTCTGATGGATCTGCAATTGAGACAGGAGTAAATGGTAGTGTCATCAGCATAAATGCCTACTTGGAAATTGATGACATCATTGATGAAGATCAGAAACAGCGTAGTACCCATTATATAGTCTTAGGGAACACCCACGTTCCTGTGAAAGGATCCGGGAGCGAGCCCGTTCAAAATGACCTTCATTTCACGATTTGATAGGAACGATTGGATTAAATCAAGCAATCGTCCAATAATACCATAGCCCTCGACTTTACGTAGAAGACCATCGTGCCAAACTCTATCAAAAGCCTTCGAGATATCTAACACATTTAAACTGTACAGTACAGTAACTGCATGTAAAATGTAAAGATACAAACTGCAGTGATGAAATGTTGCGTACAAATCAATCTGAACTAGATGAGTAGTTTATTTTACTGCATAGTTTTACGTGCTCTACCTGCATTTTATACATTTCATTCTACTCTAATTAAACTTTATATTTTTTTACATTTTTCTACTGTATTGTATTGATATCAATTTAAAATTCAATGATTATACACTGCATATTAGACTAAAACACACTTTACATTGTATAGAGATTAAACGAAACGAACTCAGCATTATTGTCACATTTTACCAATTTTTAATAATTCAATAAATTTTAATAAAATATACATGTTACTGTACTGTACGTTAATATACATGTAATGTATTCATTATTGTACATAGATTTTTGCACATTATTATTTTTTTTACACTTACACTAATATAATCACAAATATGCGTCAACTAGAAATGCTTATCGTACGAAGTAATAAAGAGGACTGAGCGGAATGATGCAAGGCTCGTAGCATCAGACTAAGTCTAGTGTGATGGACCTGTATAAAAATATGTACTGTATAATAATATAATTCAGTACTGTATATAAAATATATTATAATAATGTACACTGTATATGATACATAAAAATATAAGATTGAAAAAAATACAGCATAAAATATATCTACAAATAGAGTACAGTACGGTATAAAATATAGTATAAAAAAGTATAATAAATAGTAAATATATAATACAATATAAAACATAAAAATATAAATACAGTATATTTAGATAAGATTAAAGGGTGTTTACGGTATTATATCAAACTAGCAGTAGAGCCCGGCGTTGTTCGGGGATCAAGTATCGACCATCATAAAGACTGAAAAATAAAATTGACAAAGATTATTGTTTAAGGTTAACGGACACGCATGTCTTAATTAGTTTTTTTTTTTTTGTTTTGTTTTGTTTTTTTTTTTTGTTTTGTTTTGTTTATTGTTTTTTGTTTTTTTTTACGAATTGGTCAAAACCAAACTCAAGCAAAAACATTGTTTTTCAATCGTTATGAGTCTACCGATTGAATAGAATTTTATTATAAACAATTGTCTTGTAAATGGAATTTTTAAAGCATTCTGCATGTAAAAAAATAAAGAAAAAAGTATGCAAGACAATAAGAAACACTACCTGCCAAAAAAAAAGTGAAGTTTTGTTGAAATTGGTTGAAAAATGTAGGAAATCCGATTCCATATATAAACGAACACACGCACACACACACACACAAACAAACAACCTGGGTTTTATAATAAGTATAACTCGATATGAGTTGTCCCCCTTTCATTAATGCCTCTTAGTCCTGTTTTCAAATTGATTTCGTGCAAAAACAATTGGGATTTTCCAATTTTTGGCGCTGTCAGAACCACCGCAATTTTACGTAGTCCTGTGAAGTTTTGTTGAAATCGGTTGAAAAATGTAGGATCCAATATATAAACGAACAGACACACACACACACAACCTGGGTTTTATAATAAGTATGATATTTAGTTTGAAATGCAATCGTGGGAAGCCCATTCTTAATTTCGTAAGTCGAAATTAATTCGTAAGTGGAAATGAATATTTTGACAATTTTTTGTTCGTATGTCGAGTTTTTCGTAAGTAGAGGTATTCGTAAGTAGAGGTTCCACTGTAATGGGTAAGACCAAAATTTAGGCGCCGAAGGGATTTGAGACGCCAAACGAGAGGCTTTAAGACCACCGACATGAATGGACGCATTTTAACCTACTCCAAAGAACAGGCGATGCTAGACACGAACAAACCTGAATGATACATAGACAAGCAGCCATCAGAAGAAGAGATATGATCAATATCAGATAAGTGTTTCAATCAGTTTCAAACAGTTATCTGTATTTGGACTTCGTCCCCGATGCCATAACATTAACTGCTAAAGGAATATGTTTAGCAATTGTATTTTCTCAGTCTCGTTGTATAATGTATTACTTATATAAAGTATGCTTTTTAAATTGTTCAGTTGTCTCGACCCTCGTTAATCTGTCACGAGTCATAATTTTCCCATGCATTTACACAATTTATTACAGATAATGCATATCATTGTCAATGTGAGTCAAGAAATTATATATATGTTCAAAATATTTTAAATACAAATAAAATGTATGAAAGTATGGTGAGTACGAAATAATAATAACTCTCTTTAACCACTAACTTCAAATTTGCGAGCCTATGTGAAATTGCTTTTGACCCATTGAAAACTTGTCTTCACAGAAATAAATCGTTGAGCCAAGAAAGAAAAGAAAATAGCGAGCCTATGCGAAATTCTTGAGGAAAAAAATATATTAAGAAGATAAGAGTGACTAAAGTCATATGAAAGGTTTCGTTTCTGTTCATGCATCCAGCGTTGAAGTTTTCGCCAGGGTCAAATTACGCGTCAATTGTATTATAAACATTTTAACCAAGCATACGCCACATCAAAGAACTTTCTTTCAACAACCCAAGAAAGCTAAGTATTTAAAACTATCTCTCTTCGTCTATTTTTGGAGTATCCAACCGTATACCCCTTCTGTAAACATCCAGCTTTGTTTTAAACATTTTTTAAAATTATTTTCTGTTAGATTATTCAATCTGTTGATTGAACGTTTCCTCTTCATGACAATTCGTTAAAACTACGGACTTAAATATTTTCTTATTGATTTTCCTGAAACGCGCGACTGACACAGCTTCAAGCGTATAAATTCATAAATAAATTCTTTATCTTTTTTTGTTAACATTGCACGTGTTTCGCCGTCATTATCAGACTCCATTAATCTCAACTGTTTATTGTAACCACTAAGCCCCACACTACTATCAAAGTAAAGGGGTGCAGAATTAATTTCAACTTGGAACTAATTTCAACTCGGTTTTGCAACAAAAAAGAATGAAAGTTGCAGAAAAAAATGAATTCTGAATGATCTTATATACTAAGGATTTTTAATACTAAATTAAAAAATTAACACCAACTTATTGCACTTTGTTTAGGAATTCACGAAAATTGATAACTTTAATTTTAAATCGAGTTGAAGTTAGTTCCGAGTTGAAATTAGTTCCCTTACTCAAGTAAAGGTGTAGACTCGTCCTTTCCTACCTATCACCCCTAGTAACAGAACAGTCTATATCTTACGCCTACGTACGGAAAACTTCGACCAATAAAAACCGTACTTGGCGAATCAACAAATCTCATTGGTTAACGACACAATAATCTGAAAATTTCACGTGCAAAACAAAATTGCGCCAAAACTTCTTTGAGCCGATTTTGGACTTTCAAAACATATAAAAGAAAATACCGACTGACCAAAAGGGTCAGAGACGAACATCCACAGAGAAATTGCCAACATACTCTACGTCACCCGAAATCACGATTTTACCGCGCAAAAGTACATCAACGCTGACTCACTTGCAATTGAAACTCGATTAACTCTGTGGACATAGAATCGCAAACCGACAACAACTTTGCTTACCCAAAGTGAATTATATTCACTATATATTAAGTAAAAATCAACGTTCGAACGATTCAGAAATATTACAGTCAAAGGTAGATCACTCCATAAGAACTTATTAAAAAAAAAAACACTTAATATCGACATTTTTAATATTAACACAAATCTAGAAAGACTATAAATGAACATACAAATACTAAGAGAGACATACCGAAACCTAAAATATCACACACACTTTGCCATAGTAACATATACCAAAATATCCTGTATATATATATTACTTTGAATTTTATATACATGTCTTATTGGTTTCTAAATTGAATATTGAATTTTATTTGAATATTAAATTTGATTGTATTTAAAATTCGTTTATTTATTTGTTTGTGGATGCAGAAAATCACGCAACCTATACAAATTCCTTCTGATTCACTCAATTACAATTAATAAATTCTGCACATCCCCAACAAACGCATGCATGAATGAACTTAATGAAATTGAATTTTTTTTTTAAATAAAGTTTATGGAACTGTAGTGGGAGAGAAAATGATATAAGGCCTTGTTCTTGGTTTTGTTATTTTTATTTGGCATTATATCATCCGTCCACAACCAACATGTTAAATTAATATGTGTGTGCAACATTACATGAAAACATGAAATAAAATATGAACAGTTTTTGGTGTGTATGCATTGATATAACATATTTATTAAATGATTGATTTCTGATTAAACATACAATTGCTTACATAATTGATTCATATTATTCACATATATATATATATATGTGTGTGTGTGTGTGCAAATTATTTTCAGATAAATGAGTGTATCTATCAAGGAACAAAATGAATGAAAAGACAAGAGGAAAAAACTATTGATAGCCGACGCGTTTCGTCCACTGAAGAACTTTATCTAGGTAATGTAGGATTTATTTTGCTGCAAATGTTTATATATATAAAGGCGAGGATGTCATTGGTTTGTCAAGGCTTTTAAATTTGAAAATGATCATGATTGTTGATCAGGTGGGTGAAAGGTCAGTCAAAACATATGGAAGACGCAAAATGTCATAATTCAAAGTCTGGCAAAATGTAAACGAGTAATATTCAAAAAAAAATTTTTAATGGATTGTTTTTTCTTTGAATTATTTTTTTTTTTTTAACAATATCATTTCTATTTTTAAAAATGTCCTAAAATGGCGATTTATTACCTAAGCAGTTTGAAGCAAATCGGAGATCTGTATGCTGAGCCAATCTTAAGAGCTACAAGACCCAATTGGAAACATTTTGTGGAGTCCCAGGTTCACAGTGTTGGGTTACTACATAAATGTTGGACAAACTTAGCAGTAATGCTCGAGAAATCCGTTTTGTTTTCAAAATTTATAATTAATTACTCATCGTTACGTGTTCATTTAAATTTTCTTATTCATCGACATTCTTATAAATTTATGAATAAAAAAATTTCTTATCATATTTATTTCTTGGTAAAATGGTTAATAATAAATATTTCATTATAGTTGGTTTCACATATCTTTCATACTGTAAATATAAAATTATTCTTGTAAATAAACAATAATAAATAATGTTTAACATCTTTGTCACTTCTCAAGAATAGAGTAAATGTATAAATCCACTTTCATGTGTTTGGGCTTCATTAAGATTGTAATCATCGCTTTTTAACATAACAAACATTGTTGAGGGAGTGGTGTCAAAAGAATAGCCGTCCTTTTGACACAATTATTTTTTCCTTTTTTTTTTTTTTTTTTGGTGGGGGAGGTGGGTTTTTTGTTTTGTTTTGTTCTTTTTACGAGCACGAAAGTTAAACATTACCGAAATTTTTATTTTCTAGAAAAGAGACTTGCTAACAAAGTATGTAAATACGTTACATGCCTTCTCTCTGACCTTGAAAGGGAAAACTAGTAGATGTTACAAAACGCTGTCTTTATTCACAAGTCTGGCACTTCATGTTACAAAATGCCGTCTTTACCCAGGCGTCAGGAATGCTTCTTCTCCCAGTGGCAGCTACTAAAAGACTATCTCCGTTGAGTGACCGCTGAGAGTGACATGATCAACTATGGAGTAGAGAAGTAAAGTGAACCCAACAACAGTTATGTAAAATCTTAGCGATATAAATAATGTTTATTATAGAGTTTTATATTTCTATTGCAAAGTGGAAGGCAATAAAAAATATACACTTAAAATCATTATTTAATTCAAGTACATTAAAAATATATGAAAACTGTGTAAACAAACACTGCCGACGTTTTAAGAATTTAGAAGAAAACTAAAATAGTTGTTTTTCTCTGTAAAATCTGCTATGTGGCGTTATATGTATACAGCAAAGTGGTTTAATATGTGTTTGATAAAACTAGAGAAGTTTGTATTCTAAACAAACATATGAATGGTTTCACTCTTAAAAAGGCTCCTTACATGAACATCTATTGAAACTCAAGTTCACTCCAGACCTCAAGTGGAACTCATATATACGATGCATCATTAATATATACGATACATCATTAATATACGATACATCATTAAAGATGTTGTAAAAAATGCTTGACTTCTTATATCGCCTCAGAAAGTTCGTAACTCCATCCGCTCTGCTTAATATTTACAAAAATCAGACCAGACCAAACATGGAGTATTGCTGCCATCCCTGGGCTGGAGCTGCCCAAGCCTCACTTTCCAGCCTTGGCAGAGTTCAAAACCGTTAATGCGGCCTTGTGGGTGATGAATTATTTCCCACTCTTTAACATCTTTCCCCACATACGAAACGCCGCAAGCCCGTCGCTACATATTTCGTTTTTTTTTTTCCCATGGAAAATGTTCTGACGGGCTACATTATTGAATTCCACAAGTTCAGACCTTTAGAGTAAAGACCCGCTTTGCAATGTACAGCATATCGAATCATCCCCATTCCCTTCATATTCCATTGGTAATGAGGAAGTTACAATCAGACATAATCTTCCAGAGAACTACTTTATTGAAAAACTCCCGATGGGATGCTTCACAGAATACTACAATCTTAACCTCTTCAAGTTTAGGGTCAGCCATTATATACATATCCTCATAATCTGTTCTCCTTCTCCTCCTCTTACGCCCAACCACATTCAGAACCCTTCTACCTTGAATGGCTCTTAGGCCTTATATTGGTTAAATAATATTGTAAAAGAAAAAAGATTACCAAAGCATGGGTTCTTTTGTAATCCGTCACACGTACATAATACAATAACAGAGAGACTTCGATGTAAAATAATAAAGAATTTAATTACCAAACGCAATTAAAATACATTAGAAGTAAAGAGTCAACGGAAAGATTATTGATTACTTATCAGTTAAGACACGACTGCCTAGAGCTGCTAAGAAAAGTATTAATTCGTCTTGAAACACGTGACACTCGACTTTAACGTCTGGGTTAACACAATAGTCAAACACGTAATTGTACCGACCTAGTCAGTGGCATTATATCTCTATAGTAATTGGCGGTCTACATTTCCATTGTCTAGAGATTCGCGTTCAAATTCCGGTGTCAATAGTGACACTTTTCATTCATATCTGACAGGTTTCCTGTGAGCAATGTCTCCAATTGTCTTAAAACAGGTTCTGATAATTAGTACCTCCTCAAAAAGCAAAATCTGCAAACCAAGTTTAAATTCCACTTCGCGGCTTAAATTACTCTTGTACTAATGCATTTGGAAAAGGTGGATATCCAACTTTTTTATGCTTCGTCAAATCATCTGACACAAAATAATATTAAAAATATTTAAAGCAAAGGTAAGAGAGTTCGTTGCTCACAAAAGGGATATACGGTTACATACGTCCAAAAGTAGACGAAGAGTGATAGTTTGAAATACTTAACTTTCTTGGATTGTTCAAGGAAAATTCTTTGAAGTGCCATGTGCTTAGTTAAAAGGCTTATAATATAATTGGCAAGTAATTTGACATTAGTGAAATCTTCAATGCTGGATGCGGGGAACAGAAACGAAACCTTTCACGTGACTTCAAGCATTCTCTTATTAATTTAATTTTTGTCCTTTTATATCAAGAACAATTTTGCATAGGCTCGCTACTTTCTTTTCTTTCTTTTTAACTCAATGGGTAATTTCTGTGAAGACAAGATATTCATTAGTCCAAAAGAATTTCACATAGGCTCGCGAATTTATTTCCGTCTTTTTCTCAGCTTGCCGGTCAATTTCTATGAAGTCAAGGTTTTCATTGGTCCAAAGAACAGGCACGCTAATTCCTTTCCATTCTTTTCTTCTGAATTTGGAGCGAGTGGATAAAGGGAGTCATTATTTTGGGCTCACTACATGATAACTTATTTAGCAATATGAACAACTTTTAATACTTCCTACTAGGACTCTGTTTCATATTTGTATATAAATGTTGTATTGCACACGTAACATGGAGGACTCTTGTCTGTTCATATCATTTCAGTGTTCAGCCCACCGGCTCTACTGATATCAAGTAATAATTCTTAAGCTGCTCTTCCTTTTCTCTTATAAATTCTTAGTCATAAGAGATCGGAAAATGGCCAAAAGAAAAAGTGTTACACTACTAAGAAATAAATAAGTCACCATTATGTTGCAGATATCAACTATTTGGTTGTGATGCGTATAGACATTTTATATTAAATATTTATGGTCTCCTGGGGCGTTTATCCCGAATACAATATTGGCGGGCTCATGTAAATGCTTCTTGGTAGGCTTACCCTTTCCTTTTCCTTTGCTTTTCTTCTGAGAGAGAAGTCAAGTTTTAGCAGGGCTGCTCGTTAGTACATAAATCCCTCTATTAGTGCGGTTAATGTGTACATCAGTAACTATGAAAAAATCAATGCTCAAATATTATGATTAAACTGAAGAATGTTTTACCACATTAATCGATTAATGCATTAATCGAATTTTGGTATATAAAACTTTTAGTGCACTAAATGAAAACTTATTAATCAAGCGATGCCTGTATTTAAACTCTTTGCTTTGTTCGGACTCATCTTGATTGTCATATTACACGACATGTTGGCAGTTGCACGCTCCAGCTTTCTTCAGGTAATGTTAAAATTTCGTCCACTGGGGTAGATTGTGCTAGTTCCACGTGCCATACCTTTTCTGAATATCACAGTTTCAAGTATTTCCCTTTAGTAACTCAACTCTCCAAGTTTTTGTTGTCAGGTATTGAACTCACAACTCTTTGGGTCAGGTCACTGGATTACTTCAACCAATTTGGGGGCATCAGTGTATGAACTTCTGGGATTTATAAACCTAATGTCTCAATAACTGTTTTTTTTTGTTTTTTTTACCAGAGCTCATATTACAATTTGTTGCTATTATTGTTTTTCTCTAACACTCCTTATTACTGGTTCCCATATTGTATTCATATCTATGCTTGGCCGGCTTAGGAAATTTTTGTGGCCGAATATATGCACTGATTCCTTAAGTTTTTTTTTTTATTTTCTACTGATGTTCTCTGTCTATTACTTTTAACCTCATCTCACAAGGGGAAGGGTGTAATTTCCCTTTTCCCTCCATATATGATCAGTCACACCTGATTTTTCTATTTCCTCTTTTGTTACGGCTTTACAGTGTTCCTGCAGTCTTAGCTTAAGGAGCGGCCTGTTTCTCTTTTGCATTTCTTGCCACAGCTGCATGGGATGGCATACACAGTCTTTAATCACGTTCTCCTCTATGGAAGGTATTACTCGAAAGAGGTGTCTGCGAAGTGTTGAACCACTTTTAAAGGTCGCCCTATTGTTAGAACTTTTGTATTTTTTGTATATCCCCTGAAAAAGAACGGGGCGTACAACGGCAGAAACGCCGTGAATATGACAATAAATATGAGGATAACAGTCCTAATAATGTAAATAGTTACAATATCTCATACCATAAATATAGACAGATGCTCGTTAGTATTTCATTTTTCCTGATTTTTCTCTATTCTTGTGAGGAATAAGGAGAATTTTATAAGTATCGATGAGAGTCGATGTGCTGGTGGATGGAGTCAGTGCGCTGCCATTTGATGGGTGTGGCACAAGAATTTCTGTCAGCTATGATGGTACGAAGCAACCTTTAAAGCAACTTTGGTCAATTGACCAAATTCTCGTACATCTGAACGCCTCTATGATTTTTTCCAGTGCACGGACAAGGATGACTCCGTCAATGCTGGGCACATCATAGATTGTCATGTCTTTTTCACAATTTTCAAGTCCATACATGAAATCGTTCCATATACAATGTTTTAAAAGTTCCATAAATGACCCTGTCTATGAATCTGTTTATACGAACAATGCGGTTGAAGGCTCAGCATAATGACGTTGTTCTGCCGACAGAAGTCAATAGCGGGGACATACAAATGTGAACTATGATTGTCTAAAATCAGAAGCACAGGGTCATGGGGTGAGAATTTTATTTGTTGTGGAAAATGCCAGAGGAAAAGAAGAAAGTCTTCTTCCTTAATCCAACTGCTGCCATTAGCAACTCCTTTTGAGCCAGGTATAACATAATGGTGAAAACGGTCTTTAACGTTTTGCGTTTGGATAGTACACACGAAAATTCCCTGGACAGGCAAATGGTTAAACTATTTCATCGGAAAATAAAAAAAAGGAGGAACCTTGTTTCCAATTTCATTTCATTTATAACACGCACCAATGTCACAGTGGTGCCTTTTCTGCAGGGAAAATGCGTTCAAAAGTCTTGGTTCCACTAACTCTGCCCCGTTTAGGTACTGTTGTCACCTCAGTCTCATCCATATTGTAGATATTCTCTGGGGAAAACGACGACTTTTCAAAAATTTCTTGACATATGACTCCCTTACAAGAGTTCAACCTCTCATGCAGGTAAGCCTTATGGAACTTATGGGGATCACTTACATGTGCCACACCTCCATTTCCTTCAATATCATTGGTTCGTAAATATATGATACTTATCATATGACAATTTTGCCATCGCAGGTAATTTGAAATTTTCTCTAAAATCACGGATTGGTCCATTTCCTGACCAATCGTGTATTTTACTATCTTTCTATATTTTTAGCGCCAAGATCGCCGGAGCCTATCCATCGTTATAATAAGACTCTCGCTGTTTGCCAACAGCAGTAGCAGTTCAATTCTTGGAAATAAGGCACGGCGCTATATTGACATTTTAATTCTTAATTATCACTCAATCGAGTAATCATACTAATTCCTATTGATATCACTCATGAACATTACATTTTTCTACACTGATAAAACACTGTGGAACTATTCTTTATTTAGCTAAGACTTCAATTGAACTTTGTAGTTAAATAACATTCAATATTGTACTCAACATTTATTAGCGAAACTTACCCTTTTTATTACGGAAGAAGGGAAGCAACTTTCTTTATACTATTGTTGATATTTGTATATCATTGTTAATACAATATTTTATTAATGTTCACTGAGCTTGATTATTTTTCTCTCGTGTTTGTTGTGCATTATTCATGTGGGGTGTTGTTTTACAAGAACACGGCCTTCCTTCTTTATTATATTCACGGTGACCCTAGCCAACAATACTTACAGCACCACTACAAACTTTTCCATTTTTAGTAAATTTTCGGAATTTTTTTTCTCAGTTACTTCTGCCATCTATTTCTAATTTTTTTTAATTGATTTCGAATTCGACCTGCTAGTTCTTTCAATGAGAAAGGGTGATAATTTACTTAAAGGTGTATCTTCCATTGATTCTATGACTAGAAATTTCGAGAATTCGTTATTTTCTGAGCCAGAATCTGATTCTGAGAGGTTTCTTTTTTTTTTTTCTTTTTAGAAAAGCCATATTTAAGGCTTAGTTATTCATTGGTCCTCTGCTCCCTCAGCCACCACGGAGTCCAACTTGAGTTGGGAATTAACCAAGGGGGGAACCCATTTGTCTTGGTTGAGACGAGGGATACACTACCAGTATACTCGAGCTGGGGAGTAAAACTCTGAGCCCCTGTCAATTTCAGGTTTCAGTAACCAATACCAATATCAGTGGTTAATATTTCACTCTCTCAACACAATTGACCCTGAGCCGCCGCCTTCTAGCACCTATAAGAGGGTTTGGAAATTTGCCATAAATGCAGATTAAATAATAATACGGTCGGAGTTAAATATATAGATGCAGTTCGGGCCTATCCAACCGCCCGTCAGATCAAATAAGGGCCAAAGTGGTGTGTTGCTAGTCATTGACTACTCTGTCGCCGGATCAATGACTTCTCAACCACCAGGATTCAGTCCTAGCGGCTTACGGGTCGCCATCCACGGCCAACAGGTGACCCCATTGGCGGGAGGAAGGGTATTATCCCTCTACAGAGGTGCAGTCGGCGTATTCTACAGCCCCAACCAACAGGGCGACGTAGACATTGTAAATTTAACGGCGGGTGAAACCATACAACTTCTAATGTGTCAAACACGGGTGAAAACATAATCATCATGTGATAAAATTGTCTTTTCTTAAGACAATATTGTCCTTATAATATATCTTATTTATAAAAGCAGTTAAAAACCTTCCTAATTGAATAATGTCATAGATTTATTGCATTTTTTATTTTACAATTCGGAACAGATATACAATATTGTGTTCCTGTTCGACAAAAACAAAATCATTACTAAAATTCTCCAAGGAGTCCTGCATTTAACAGAACTCATAAATATAAAGAGGCTGAAATTTTAATTTCTCGAAATTTCATAAAATTAAGTGGGGGGAAAACAAATGTAAAAAATATATATATATTTTTAGTTACCAAGATTGTCTAAAATAAAATTCCAAAAATAATTTATTCATTTGTGAATAAGTTCTGAAAATTTCATAAAAATCCAACAATTAATTGATTTTTGCAAGAATTTCCAAATCTATGTCTTTTTGTTTTGTTTTGGTGGAAAAAAAGGCGCTGAAATATCCATAGTAACACTGACGAAAAAAACAAAGAAGACTTTTTAACCAAAATTTCAAACATGCTAGAAAAGATTTTTTTTAAATTAATAAAAATACTTCGGTATAAATATTTTACTTTGTTTTCTCAAGTTTGGGGTCTTTTTTCATAATGGTATGCTCCTTATTTTAACGGAAAGGTGGAGGTACCTTATATACAAAATAAGTTATATGTGTCAATTTTGAATATTCTGATTTCCTTGTTTGTTTTCTATTGATATTCAAGCAAGAAAAAGATAGTAACTCTTCACAAGAGCCTACTGGGGTGTGAATGTCACCCCTAAATCCTCGTGTTACTTTGTACCCGGCTTTACCCTATTCATTACGCTAGGGTGGGGGAACTTCAAAGTGATGTAATGAATAGCAAGCTTGTCTCGCTAGATCAATTACGACTTAGTAGTAAGCTTAATCCTAACTGAATGCTCCGTATTTTCGGCCTTGTACCATATCTAAACTTTTCTTAATAAATCATTACATTATTTACGCTATGGCTTATCTCCCGTAGAGCAACCCGGACTAAATATGCCGGTAGACATACATTAACTTTTACACCGGTTCCGCTTCTGGGTGCTTTTGTCTTGGAAAAAAAAGTCATGAAAATGCATCTTATCGCCTGTCTGTACTATTAAGTATTGTTTTAATTTGGGTTTCTATTTTTGGCCTGGCTTCCTCGATATGTTCATTTAGTAAGTACAAAAGGTTCTTCTTTTGTGTCCGTTCGTACCTACGATACAGTGGAAAATCGTATATCGGTTCTATGGGACGAAAATGCGATGCCGTGTTACTGTTTTTTAACTTTTGTGTTAAATTCAGATAAATGGGGAAATATAATTTATGATTTTAAAAATAAAATAAAATTATTAGCCACTTTACTTTGTTGAAAATGTTAATAAATCAATACAAGGAGAGTAAACAGAAAGTAACCGTAAAGCGCTATCTTATCGACAGCTGTATTTTTCTGTTTTGTTTTTTTAATTAGCAAAGAAAATTTGATTAAACCGCTTATAAAGTACAAAAAAAAAATTGAATAATAATAGACAATAATTTATTGCTTTAGTTTATTTTTCGCTTTTGATTTTACTTATCATACGTTTGAAAGATGCAAACGGTAACTAAAAATATATTGTATTTTAACTAGATTTCAAAATGAATTATGCGACCTGTTTATTGTTAATTTTTTATTCTTTAAAAAAATCAAATCAGGTCGTATCTATTTTTTCTTTTTCTTCAAGCATTTTATAAAAACAACCATCTTCTTTCTATACATTTTCTTACTGCATTGCTCTTTTAACTTTAGAATTTGCCGGCTATATACGTGGGATTTTGAAGAACAAAATCACTACGAAATGAAAAAGTAATTGCTGTGCCTCCTTCAGGGTTCATTAGCTGATAATGACATGTTTCCATTGTTTTTAAAAGTTTTCAAATGATGTTCAGGTGTGAAACACTATTTTTTGTTAAACGTTCCCCATTGTCGCACAAATTTAATATCATTATTTTAATATTTTTTTTTTTAGTTTTTGCTAACTAAATATTTTTTACAGAACAATTTTTTTTTTAATTTTTAAATTTAAAAGGAACAATGCTTATTGGAGAAAGTCATAACAGTATTTTTATCGTTTAAAAACAGTAACTGTAGTGCACAGTTTACAAGAATATTTTATTCTTTGGACTTTAGTTAGTTAATTTATTTACCATTCATTTTTAAATGGTTTTCCTACTTGCTAACGAGATTGTTTCTTTCAAAACAGAAATATTTTTTTTGTTGAAGACTGGTTGATTGAATTGAAATATACTTTCGCGATGTTCAGTTCTGTTCAAACAAAGTAGGATGTTTGCTCCGAAAAGAATGCCTTTATTTTTAAATTAATTTATAATGTTGCTTGTTGTGGATAACTGCTTCTTGCTCAACCAAAATATTAACATAAATGACGGGTTGTTATCATTTGTAGAACCAAAAAAGGAAAAATCGAATACATTTCAACAGGCAGCAGATACTTCCATGTAAATGATTAATAAAAGAAGGAAAAAGCTATTTAGGAAATGTGCGTATGTGTAAAAGTTCAGTTGTCAGTTGCCTAGGAGAAAGATCTCCAGTGTAAGGATAAGGAGCGTACCGATGCTGCTGAAACATCTTGAAGCAAAAGAAAAAAAATAGAGATATTTTCGTCCTTTATAGCACTTAAATTTAAATAGCACCACCTAACGTGCATCTTAGAAGACTAAGTGGGACTACAACGATGTTGGTTGTATTTCGCCAATAACCCATATTTTTTTTTTTTAAATCTTGTTACAAATTGCAGCAGAATAGTAGTCTAGCAGTGACTTGCACGAAAGTGCACATGAAGTAGGTGCTTTCATTGACACTTGATAAATGCTTATAGAGACCAAACAGTGGATGTGATCACAGTTAAGCAATTATTGCACGTCCATATCAAAATTATCCAAAAATGCCAAAATTCCATCCTTCGTCTAAGACTGATTCTCAAGAATCCCAGGTCATATTTCTCCCCTTGAAATCCCAGGTCTTCTCAAACCCACCCCATATTTTGAATTGTCATCTTCCTCCTCTGCCCCACAAGGTAAATTTTTCCCTTTAGAGTTGGAATGCCTCCATATTTCAGGGGTTAAGAAATTTACATTATTTATACACAGGTTAATCGCCACATCTTTGTTGCAAAATTTTAGAGAAAATGGAAACAGAAATGACACTTAACATCAGGAAGAAAGAATTCTAGGACACTTTAATGTGGAAAAAGACTTGGAAATTTTGATACTCACAGGACAAATTGAAGGCAAGAGGGACAGAGGAAAAAAAATCTACCTATTGACCTTGTGTAAATGGATGGTGGAACTAATTTTAGGAGATATAACAAAAAGATCAAATTTATGAAGAGCTACAAAGGACAGGAAATGGAGAGCCAATGTCCTGAAGGGACACGGCACATAGAAGAACTAATGTTAACTCTTGTAATGAAGAAGAAATGATTTAAAGTGCAATACCAAAGAATTCAGATGTTTAAAGTCCTGTACTTTGGAATAAAGTACGAGATTCAGCCCTTTCAGCCTTTTAAGTGATTTCAATTCTTAAGTCCCAGAAGTGCTGACTGAATCGTTCTAAGATCTGAATATGGGATGTAATGCAATTAAAATTATATATCTTAAAAACCATTGAAAATCATACATTACAATCTATCAATCAAGACCAACCACAGTCGGGATTGTGGAATCCTTGTTTGGTTTGGTTCGTTTTACAGCATATCAGCCTCAATGGGTTATTTAATGCCAACAAAATTTTTATTGCTGGTAATATTTTTTCCAAAAATATGTTGCTGGTAATAATTTTTTTTTTTTTTTTTACAATGTATTTCTGGTATTAAAACCTATTTTTATACTTTCATAGTGTTTTGACCCCATATTGGGGGTTAACTATTTGGCCATAGCTGGGGCCCTAGCAGGTGATACTACTCTGGGTCAGAATGGACCTGGGAACACCAGCAATTAAGTGGTGGTTCAACACTCCTCAGAACCTCCCGAGCAGAGGCCTTGCTATTGGACATAGTTTATCGTCTTACCCAGGACATAGATATAGTTTCTCGTCATACCCAGTATGGGGAATCATTGTAAACTTCAAGATCCTTTCATCAATTACATAGTAAGTTCTTCATCAAGGCTACATACGATTTTGAATTCAGAGTTTTCCTTCTCCCAGACCGGTTGCCACCCAAGCCTATAGGACCCAATCTGTCCTGCTATTTACCTATAGATGGATGGGTTGGGGAAAAGAGGTGGATTTATACCTCTCCTAAGGGTATTTGCACCTAAGTGAATGTAACAAAATCCAAGCCATTATCCATTATTCCACGGTACTTTACAAGCTGATATAATATGATAGTAAATTGATTTCTCTTTCAAATACCATATTTTGGCTCTTTGGTATTACTGGTTATGAGATAACATTTTAGAAATTTGACTTTTACAAGTTGTAAATTTCCCAAAAGTTATAGAAATCTAGTGCTTCTAGTTGATCATTTGACAAGTGTTAATGCCGTGTATTGAAATACAGCACTACTCAATTGTGGGTGCATTCAGACACTCCAGGACTGTCAGCATGATAAATTTGCTGGCACATTTGGGCACTTTTAGCCTTAAAGGGTTAATAAATCATTTTTAAAAGTGCAGTCTTGATTTGAATGCTCACACAAACATGATTGGAATTCTTAGCTCAATATATAATAATCATTTTTAAAAGTGCAGTCTTGATTTGAATGCTCACACAAACATGATTGGAATTCTTAGCTCAATATATAATAATCATTTTTAAAAGTGCAGTCTTGATTTGAATGCTCACACAAACATGATTGGAATTCTTAGCTCAATATATAATAATGCTCAAACAGGTTTTGAAGTGCTGTATTATCAGATGTTGTGGATTGCAAAGTGAAGAAAATGCAAGCGTTAATAAGTCTCGCCTCTGCATCAGGACCATCAAGCGGAGGGTGTACTGGTCCGGTCTTGTATCCAATGAGGAGCTCCTAGACCAGCTATTCAAGCAACCTCCGCACCAACACTCATTGCTATGTTCACTGGCTTGGTCATGTCCTGAATGACTTGATGACCACCCTACCAGAGTCATCTGCCAGCTGCTAGTTCAACCTGCCATTTGCAAACTGGAGACAACTTTGTGGCAGACCATGCAGCCACTAGAAGGACGTTATCAACCAGTATTAACCTGGTGCTGGAAAATGTTTCAACACTCTGACAAGACAGTGAGAGCTGGAAGGACAAGATGGCTCTCATCGGGTCAATCTGGTTAAAAGATGAGTTGACCACTGACAAAGTTGATTAGTTATTTACTATTGTCCTCATTATTGCAACGTTTCGACCATTGTTCCCTTAGGCCATCTTCAAGTGTCTGTCTGGAATTCCAAACAAAACCCTTTATTTAATCTACGGTGGCTAGATTGTTCTTCTTCCACTATCTTCTGTTTGCCTCGGGGTTCTTGATAGGCTCCAGAGGCAGATATGCAATATGGTTGGCCCTGCCCTGGTGTCTCGTCTACAGTCACTTTCTCACACACGCGCCGTTGCCTCCCTCTGTCTACAAATACTTTCATGGAAATTGCTCCGAGGAGCTGCATTCACTGGTTCCCAGACGCCATGAGTTCCAGTGCCTTATGAGGCTGGCATCCCGCTCTCACCCCTTCACTGTCAAAACTCCTAAATGTAGCCGTTTCTTCTACTCTAATAGCTTCATGTCTCGCACCTCTCACCTGTGGAACTCCCTTCCCTTTTCCTGTTTCCCTGTGAGCTATAATCTCCAGCTATTCAAGTGTAATGTCAATCAACATCTCCAGTTGCCTTGATCTATCCACTACCCTCATCCTTTCTTCTATCACTCCTATCTGATCTTGCTCTAAATTTTCTGTAACCCCTTGCGTCCTAGTGGCTTCCCGCCTTGCTTGGGGTGAAATGCTTAAAAAAAAAAATAATATCTAGAGGTATCTCATCTTGTTTTTATTTGGTACTGCTCAATTACTGCTTGCCCTGTTTCCACTGATTCTTAAGCCTGTACTACCCAGTCAAGGGATTGAACTCACAATTACTATAACACCAAATTCACAAACTAATGCTTAATCTGTTTAAGCTATTGTACCATTCAGCTATTGATTATTCTATTTATAAATTTGGTGTACATTCAATCGCAGTCCTCTGTCAGTCTTTCACAAACTAGAGAATTTCACCCCCCACAATGTATTTGAATTCCCATCTGCATCAGTGTGAACAAAAGGTGGGAAAGTCTTAGTGTACATCACAATGGACAACTCGTCTCACCTCTTACTCTGACTGTGCCAATATCATCCCACAACCAGAACTCCCTATCTTCCAGCCAAGTGGTACTTGATCTCAAAAGTTTTCATATTTTTATTAATTTATTTTTCTTTTTCTCTACTTGTGGACAGTGAGTGATTGAAATGCTCATATCTAGACTTCTGGCAGTCATAAACTACAGGCACTTCAGGCTCAGATAAAATCATTTAGAAACCACTTGATTTGTGTTCTAAGCCAATCAGACAAGGACCTGCTGTGTTTACTGGCATGTTCTTTTTTTTTAATGTATATCAGAAATTTTTCAGCATTGTTAATTGTTTTAAAAAGTGATGATTAAGATTGTAATAAAATCTAAACATATGATGACAGGGAATTTATATATTTTCTTTGTTCTTGAGAATAGGTAACAAAAATAATTAAAACTATTTGTTTATTTTCACTATTTATTTATTTATTATATTATTGGAATGGTTGGTAAAAGATCAGCTAATTGCAAATTAAATGAAACTTTATAAAATGGTAAATAATAAGGATTTTCTTATAGTCATATATTTTTATAATTTAGTAAATATTCGTAAAGTTTTTAATAAAAAATTGTTTTCACATTTATTTTTTATAAATTGGTGAATGATAAAAATTGCATTGTATTAGTTTTTAGAATGTTGTAAATGTAAAATTATTTTTGTAAATAAACAATCTAATAAATAAATAAATAGTGTTTAATATTTTTGCTTAAAATTCTCAAGAACAAAAAAAAAATGTATAAATTCACTTTCATCATATATTTAGGTTTTATTACAATTCTAATAATTGCTTTTTAAAACAATAAACATTGCCAAAGAGTGAAGGTAGTTAAAAAAGCAATGTCATGGAGAGAAAACACTCCTTTTGTCCCTTCATCTTATTGCAGCAACACTTTTCCATGTTTGCCTTATTATTTTTATTTGTTTTTGATGAAAAATAAGTTGATTGGCTGATATTTTAAAACTTTAAACTCTGGTTTACATTTTGTTCTACTCACATGTCATTGAAATGACAAAAATAGATGCCAATCACAAGCCATTTTGTTTTTTTTAAGTGAGTGGCATATTAAGAGCTTTTTTTATCTGAATTAAATCAGGGATAATATGAACTGATCTTCAAAATTCTTTCTCTTTCTGTCAGGGTTGTTCAATTTAAATCATCATTTAATTTTTAAATCACTGACTCAATTTTACTTAAAGCAAAATAGTTTTTTTGTTTTCATGTAATTTCTTGAGGGAATAAAAATGTTAAACATATTGAATCAAATATTTATTAATCAACTAAATTCTTTTACTATAAAATTTTAACCTCTGACAAATTTTTAAATACAACACGATCATTGTTTTTTGAAAGTGAATGGTATTGGCATCTATATTAGATAGATCTCATAATATTATAGTCGAAATGGCTAGATGTAACTGTAAGTTCTATGCTAACAGTTTCTTCTCTCGCAATTCACACTTGTAGACCTTTCTTCCAGCTTCCTTCTTTACAGACAAGTTTGATCTTCAAAAGCTTAAATACAATGTCAAGTTTTATCTTTTGTTTACTTAATTCTTTTATTGTCTTCTCTCCTTAATAGTATATTTTTTCTTGTCTTCTCTAACAATCAGTAGCCCCTTGCATCTTAACGGCTTTACTGCCTTGCCTGGGGTGAAATGATTTTACTGCTTTATCTGTACCAATACAATTTCCACAAGACAAGGAAACTTGTTCAATGCCAGAAGATGCGGCCTCTGCTGACAGGAGTTGCTTAACGATAGAAAATATATCACTGCTCGACACACTTTCAAATTTCATAGTTAAAAAACAACACAGACAGGAATTGAAAAATCCAGTTTAAAAAATAACACTGGTTGGCAGTGTTGCTAGCAAACGACTCATAAAAAAATTACAAAATTATTTATGTACACATCAGCATAGATAACTGATGATCACTTTGTCAGTCTGTTATTTTAAAATGCTGTCAGAATAAAACAGTTTGTAGGACCTTATCTGAAAAAAAAATAACAACAACAAAAACAAGACTATAGGTTGAATGTAGATGCATGCAAAACCTTAAAAATGGTAAAAATTAAATGTAGATTTTTATTGACTAAATTGGGGAAAAGTCAGCCAGATATAACCAAAAATTCTTAATTTGGCATCCCTAATTGGGATGGCCAAAGAAGCATTCCAAAAGCTAAGCAGAGTATTAAGAGACAGGAAATTTTGTTAATAACAAAAAAAAAAAGTACTGAAATGCTATGTGATATCTGTCCACCTGTATAGCAGCAAATGCTGGACAATCTCCTCAAAGATGAAGAAGAGACTTGAAGCAAAAGAAATGTGGTTCTACTGAAACATACTGAGGATACCATTGACCAAACATGTGAGCAATGACAAGGTTTTGGAGAGAATGGAAACAAAGAGGAGACTTATATTTAACATCAGGAAGAGGCAGATGAAATTTGAGGATTTCAAATAATGAGGAAGGAGGGCTTGGAAAATCTGATACTCACAGGACAGAGAAAGCAGCACGTAACATACTTGATGAGCTTGAGCAAATTAATGGTGGAACAAGGTTTGGGAGAAATAACAAAAAAACAAAACTTAAAAGCTACAAGGGACAGGAAGATGTGAAGGGCCATGATCGCATACGTCCTGAAGGGATATGACACATAAAAGAAGAAGAAACTATCCTCCTGTCTCTCTTAATCTCTCAAGCCGTTCGTATCAGCTTTGCCCTTTCTTTGGCTTTTTGTGCAAGCATGAATAAAAACTCTGATTTAAATTTTTAGAAAATCCAATTATTTTAATTTTTTTTTTATTTTAAATTAAAAAAAATCAATATTCCTGCTTTCTGTACAATGACAACAATGACTATTTTTATAAATGTCAATGAGGGGCGCATAAATATTTTACATTTATTGCAATACAAGATGATTTTGTATCAGAATTTGCATAGTCACATTCATTTTGGTGCTTAACTTTTTTACAACTGCATGCAACTTTAGTTGCATTTGGATCAATTTTACCAGAATTAATTCTAACAGAAACTTGAGTTGTTAGTGTTTATTTTTTTTCTTCCAAGATTCTTTTAAAGAGTCAAGCTTACCAATGTGACATGGCTTCCCTCTGTCTTTTCTACAAACATTTTCATCCCAACTTTTCTGATGAGCTATTTTTTTGCTGTTGCCCAGACTACATGAATTGAAGCATGCTACTAGATTGGCAACTAGGTCTCACCATTTTACTGTTGAACTAGCAAGATGCAACTGCCAACTCTACTCAAACAGTTTCCTTCCTTGCACTTCTCATCTGTGGAATTCCTGATGTCTTCCTTACCTGGCAACTACAATCTTAAAAAATTTAAATGCAACATCAATCCCCATCTTCTATTTTCTTGAATCCTGTTCCTTTTTTGTCTCTTTCCTCAATCCGCCCAATTTTCAACCTCCTCATTCTCTTTCACACCCTGTCACTTCCTGTGTTCTAGTGACATTGTCTGCTTGTTTGAGATGAAATGATTAAAAAGAAATTGCTTCTTTTTTTGAAGTCTGCTGATTTTTTTTACATTTTTCTTTCAATTTCCCCCCGAAATACATTTATGCACAAACAGTTTCTCAGAAAAAATAGTTTGCATTCAAATTCACAATCAAAATGGAATAATTTATCTCTTTCTTTGTATATATGGTTAGTCAAAATGATGTTAGCATTATTATTGTACAGTATTTTGGCCATACTGTTCATGTTCATCTCAACCACATATTTCTAGATCAATGGATAGGTCATGGTGGACCATTGTGTTGGCCTCCACAGTCCTCTGATTTGACACCTTGTCATTTCTGGTTATTATGAGTTATGGTGAAGGAAAAGATTCACCAACTTAAAAAGGAGATCATTCAGAAGAGTTGCAGAAGATTCCAAAGTCATCTGGAGAAGCCAATGGTGATTTTATTGAATAAATTTACTTTTTAGTATTTAAAGATATTTTTGTGTAATTTTGGTAAATATATCTGTTAAATTGAGATGTCAGTGTTATTTTCATTTTTGCAAAATTTAGACAATAATTTATCCATTGCACCATGTATAATAAAAGTAAGTATATACATTTCAGTGATAAATAGGTAAATTAAAACCTTAGATTAATGATAAAAATTTTACACAACCAATATTTCCTTTTTCAGTATAGTTGTCTCCCATGTTGGGACACTTTATTTTAGTGTTGACTATTAATCAAATAAATCAAGCATTATACAGTGAACATTTCAGATGGAAAACTCAGCTCATAACTATGTGTTGGACTACAGACTTATTAAACCACCCTTGTATGATTCTGTGAGTTGACAGTCCTGTCAATTTTCAGTTTCTTGTGACCAAAATCCACACTGCCAAAGTTTATTTTTTTTATTTACATTATTTAGATTCAAACTAACTAATGTCCTCATCTTTGTTGTTATTATGAGAAAGTTTTGGCCAGGTATCTGTTAATCTGGGTAATTTTCCTGGAATTCTGAACTGAATCTATTATTCCTCATTCCACTGTCCATGTTCAGGGATATCTCATCTTGTTCATTCAGTTATTGCTTTGCTGTTTCCACAGAATCTGGGTCTGTACTACATGGCATAGGGATTGATCTCAGAATGACTGTGCTACAAAATTCACAAACCAATGCTTTATCAAGGCTCTTTGGTGTCATAGTAAATATCTATGTATGTTCAATCCCTGGATCAGATAGTACAAACAGAGTGAAAACAGGGCAAACATTAACTGAATAGTACTAAAACAAGACTAGATATCCTTAGACAATGGACAGATAACAATCTAAAATAAAGTGTTCACTTTGAAGTTCCATGATGGTTATTTAAATTGGCAAACACCTGAAGAAGGTCAGATGGCACAACATGAACTGAAACATTGTGAGTAACAAAAAAGATGAAAATATTCATCAAAAAGTAAGTAATGATAACTCCCCATCCCAGAAATTCAGAAGCTGAAATTTTATTCTACTCCACTTTACAAAAGTATTTTCCTTCTTTCAGGTTTCCAAAAGGTAGCAGCCTCTTCCGGTCATGACGGGCATTGTAGATGATTCAACCTAAATTCTATTCTTTGATTTACTCTTCTTTTAGTGGGTGGACATTTTTTTTAATCTTAATGGAGGCCCAAGGTCAAAACTGTATTTTCCTTGCACTTCCTTATACAGTCCAGGGGCAAAGTATATCTGACTGCATTTCAACTCCACCTTAATTTTTACCAAAATGGCGCAAAGTTCAATAGAAGGACTTTTCCAAAATTAAAAGAAAAAAAAATTTACCAAAGAACAACAGGGGAATGAAGGCAATTTTAATTTTTATTGCTCACGAGTTATTTCCCTTGACTTAATTATTTTTGTTTTCGATTTTATAACACCACTAAATCCCTCGAAATTCATCTGACAAAAAATATATATACAATGGATTGTTCAGATGAATCAAAACTCAAATTGTATACCGATCATATTGATCATAGGAATTCTTGTAATAAGCCATTTTCTACCAATGTATCCACTTTTAATAATGATGTCTCTGAGAAGAGTAACAAAACTCCTGAAAAGAGACAAAAAGGGAAGCAATTTTGCATAGAGCAAGATTTTTATGGGCAAAATGAGAACAAGGCTTCAAAAGGAAAAATCTCAGTTCCATTAACAGAGGCCAGTTTTCCACTTAGCTCAGCCACCTCAACAGAGAGGTTACCAAAAGCTTTAGAAGAAAGCTCGCCAAAAAAGGACATTCTGGACGATAAACCAACTACAATGCTAACTTGTGAAATTTGTCAGAAGCAATTCACGGAGAATAGCCACCTTACACAGCATCTGCTTGGTCACATCAGTTCAACATCATCTTTTCAGCCATATGACTTTGATTCTGGAATCAAGAAAGGTTCAGAATCACCAATAAATGTTTCTTGTTCGTCCGTTAAAGAAGAAGATGGGGAGATAGAGAGCGAAGAGGATGAAGAACAAGAAAATGAAGAAATCAATTCTTGTTCAACAGAACAGACTCCAGTACCATTATTAACACCCCAGTCCCAGACCCCTAAACCTCATGAAAAACAAAACAATGCTTCAGAGACATACAGTATATCATCTCCATCACCACCACCAGCGCCATCATCATCATCAGATCAGTTTGTTTCTGTATCACCTGTCTCTACAGTTAAGCAAGAAACATCACCTACTTTGAACTCTGATGTTGAAAAAACACACAAAACAGAGGCTAAAAAAGTGAAAACAAACACGTCCAGTTCGAAGTCTATACAGCCCAGCACAGGTGAGAAAAAATTAAAATGTGACATTTGCCAGCGGGCATTCACTTGGTCTTCTGCTTTGACAAGACACCTGAGGATACACTCGGGTGAAAAACCATTCTCGTGCGAGGTCTGTCACAAATCATTCTTCCAGTCGTCCGACCTAACACAGCACCTGCGTGTGCACACTGGTGAGCGTCCATTCAAATGCAGCTTATGCACGGCTGCATTCTCTCAACTCTCTGCACTGTCGCGGCACCTGCGGTGTCACTTTGGGGAGAAACCGTACGCCTGTTCTGTGTGTCAACGTGCCTTCTCCCAGTCATCTGCACTCTCCCGACACATGTGCTCACATTCTGAAGAAAAGCTCTACAGCTGCGAGATCTGCGGCAAGTCATTCTCATGGTCCGAACCCCTCTTGCGGCATGTGCGAACTCATACGGGCGAGAAACCCTACAAATGTGAGATATGCGCAAAGTCCTTTTCACAGACTGCTAACCTGTCCACTCATATGCGGGTGCATTCTGGTGAGAAGCCATTCAAATGCCCCTTGTGCGATCGAGCATTTCCAGTTTCGTCCAATCTCACCCGACACATGAAAACCCATAAGGAGTCAGTCAATGAACAAACCTCTGTAACTCCTACAACCCCAACAACATTAACGTTTGATTCTCTAACTGAACCTACTGTTTGAATCAACATTTGAGCCTCAATTTCCCTTCTGATGGTTCTTCTCCAGCTTCTGAGTCCTCTTTAAATCATCAACAGATCTTCTATGCACCACTCGTCACTCTAATGAAGTGTGGTCTCTTCAAGGAAAATTGTCTGAATCACATTTGATTCTTCTGCTCTTTGATACCAGATTTGATCCTCTCTCTCTCTCTTCTCTTTGTAATCATTTTGTCATGCTGCATATTGTTTCACCTTATCTTTTATTGATGATTAATTGACTCTCTTATTGATCCACAATTTAAAGCCTGATTCTACTTCTGGCTGTTCTTAGATCATATTTATTCAATTAAGCGGCATATTTATTAATTCATCCTCAGACAAGATCCAGAATTTTGAATGTATTTTGATCCTTCATTTAATTTTAATACTAATCAAAAGATATAGATTTCATTTTTCTTTTTTTTATTATTTGAACAACAAAGATGAGGACAATAGTATGAATATAAATAGTGTAAATAAGGATAATTCTTCATCCCAGAAATTCAAACAGAAATGATTTGAACTCTGTCATTAGTGTTTAAATCTGTGTAGAATTTCTAATTTTATTCTTATATTTGATCTACTCTTTGATCTTTGATTTTACCACTGGTGGCTCAGTCCAAATATAAATTAGTGAATATATCATTCACATTTAATTCAGTCTAATTATTTAATCCCTAGTTTCATTCACACCCAGTGGCTTTATAGCCTTGCTTGGGGTCAAATGATTAAAAATAAAATAACAGTCAGATGATAGTCTTTCTTTTTTTTTTTTTTTAATTAACTACAGTAAGATTTGTGCAAATTGTTTCCATTATTTCTGTTTTTAAAAATAGGTTCACACTCCTCCCTAATCTTTTGAACAGGAGTAGTGGTTTATCCCTTGTTCCCTGTTTAGGATTGGGTTTCCAGTTTCTTCTAAATTCTAGTTTAACTCTATGCTTCTAACATCTCAGTCCAAATTAAAGGAAATTTAAATTAATATTGGGTTTCTAGTTCCTTCTAAAGTCTTTGTCTTCTCTTTCACTTCCAGTCGCCCCACCACCACCACCACCACTACCACCACCATATCTTAATGATGTTATCATTTTGCTTGGGGTGAATTGATTAAAAAAATAATGGATTCTTGATAAATTATTTACATAATTGGTCTCTTATTTAATTGATCAAGTTTCCTTTTCTTTAATGTTGAGTCAGTATTTAAATATTTTCCTTTTTATTTAGATGGTTAGTTTATTATTAAATATTTTCCTATTTATTTAGATGCTTTGTCCATTATTAAATATTTTCCTTTTTATTTAGATGGTTGTCAATTATGTAATATCTACCTTTTTATTTAGATGATTATTGTATTAGTTTTATTAAAAATCTATTCTATGAGATATTTCTGATTTAAGATTTGTCTTTTTGACAATTTCAGTCATTGTCACAACATTTCAGCCTTTTTCAGCTGATTGTTGATATAAGGTAACTTTCAGGATATTTCAAACTGAACCTATTATTTAATCTATACAAGTAGATTATTCTTGGTCTGCTGAATATGTCTCAGGCTAGTTTACCCTGTTTCCACTGATTCTAAGTATAGAAATTAGCTTCTTTATTTCTTTTTCCTTTTTTTTCTTTCTTTCTTTTTTCTTTCCTTTTTCTTCCTTTTTTTCTCTGTTTTAAATGTTGAGTCAGTATTTTAATATTTCCTTTTTTATTGAGCTGGTTAGTCTATTAGTTACATGCATTTTTATTAAAAATTCATTTTATGAGAAATTTCTGAATTAAGATTCAACTTTAGGACTATGCATACAATTTGGATTTTTTTCTCTTACATTTTCTGAATGAGCTCAATTCTTTTGCTCATCTACTTTCATAATAGAAATTTTCCTCCTTTGATTTTTCCATTAAAAAAGCATTTTAGGTAGTTTTCATAATAGTGGTATAATTATAACTTATATATTCAGTTTAATGTCTTTGGTTGTTAACTGATTAATAATTTTTATAAAATCCAAACAGCATCGGTTAGGTTGATTAATTTAACAATATATCAAACTTTGATTGCTTTCAAGTCCTGTATGACAAAAATCACAATGTATTAATAGAGAAGTCAGCCTAAATCTGATTTGCACTTAAAAAGGTAGGCATAGGTCCAGTTTATCTGCCAGTTTGCAAGTATTCATTAATCCTGATGGTGACCATTTTGGTCAGGATGGATGTCTTACCCTTCTGCATGGGCAGCTAAACAATTCCTAAATCTTTGATAGTGACTTCAATTTCCCCATGTCCAACCACCTAAAAAAAGAAAAAAAAAAGAAACTCTGGTTACAGAGAGCTGCCACAACTTAGGAATAAGAGAATAGAAACAAACAAAGCAGGGTCAAAGGTCATGTGGTTTGGGAGCTGAGATGCAACTCTTTGATTCTTCTTGGTTTCCTCAAAATCTTCAAGAATTTGTAAAGGGGTTTTTCAACTTTTTTTTAATTGCCTGAAGTTGTGTCCTTAATTGGTCTTGTAAAAGTTTCTTATGGCTGAACTTTAAGTTTGCTAATTTTCTTCTAATTAGCCCATAGCTGGCAGATGGATTGATACCATTCCTAAGGGTGTTTCTGCAAAAGTGAATGTAAGAAACTCTGCTAGAATTAGAACTCAGCTCACCAAATTCACATTCTGAACTGTTCTTACACCACCTGCACATCCATCAGGTTAATAGACCCAAGAGACTTTTTTTTTTAACAGTGTCAGCTACAGCAACTACACAGGTGATCCAAAATTATAGGTATTTAATAAGCTTAGCTTATTTTTTTTTAAAAGCCATAATGTCGATATAATAAGACATATTTGAACTTATTATTGGGCATAATAAATAACATCAACTTGTCAGAGAATACAAAAGTTTAATATAATATGTGAGATCAATGTCAGTGGAGGGAGTTTGATTTTAAATGGGTGCTCCATGACTATAGCCTTGTACCTGACAAACTGGGTTAGTTTTGTTTTATTCATATATATATATATATATATATATAAGAGATATATATATATATATATATATATAAATAAGCCTAAAACAAACAGACAAACTCATATAAGAGAAACCTGGATATAAGAGATTATATATATATATATATAATAAAACCTGCAATTCATTTTGATTAAAATTTTTTATTAGAATTTAAATTATGTATTAGTCAGTCTCTACCAGCACCTGAAGATTACATTGTGCATGAAACTTTCTGATTTCTTGTTGGATCTGATAAGGTGATTTAATTTATTGCTCCTCTTATCCCCAAAAATCCCAATACATTTTCCTTACACACAGTTTTGTCTTTCATTCCAGCCTGAATAAGCCAAACCCAACACATATCAAAACCTGTTGCTTATAAGCCTTTACACTTAATTGCATCATCTTCACTTTTGTTTCACATTCTATTATACATTCTGCAAAGACACATTTAGTTACAATGTAGACAATACTATATTTAGCTATCTGGCGATTATCTCCCTTTATAAAATGTGATAAATGTATCAGCAAAATAGACAGCCTAAGTTTTGAGCTACATAATGGGGACTTCAAAATCAAGTGGGTGTGGAAATTTAGCTATTTGGACAGTTTTGTTTAATAGATGAAAGAAATCCAAAGGTGTGTAGGAACAATGAAAGATGTCTTTCTGAATCTAAGCAAACTAAGATAGGAAGATGTCCTTAGGAACATAGTTTGCTATGTAAATGCTGACTCGCTTATATGGCAGTGAATGTTGAACAATCTCATCACAGATGAAGAACAGACTTGAAGCAATAGTTCTATCAATGAACATTGAGAATGGACAAATCATTTGAGAAATGATGAAGTTTTATTTACAGAAGGAATTACACAGGAAACAGCTGCTAACAGAATGAGACTGCTGAAACTTCTGTGAAAAGAAGGCTTATAGAATTTAACACTCACAGGATATATTGACAGCAAGAGAGGTAGTGGGGAAACAGCAAGTAGCTGACTTGGTGAATTTGAATGAATAGATGATAACACAAGGACCACAAAGGACAAGTTTGTTTTTTTTTTGTTTTTTTGAACAACAAAACAACAGCTGTAGAGAGCCATGATTACCCACATACTGAAAGGACATGGCACATAGGAAAGATGAGATATATAGCAGTTGTATTCTTTTTCTTTTTTGTCTAATTTCCTTGTCTTTTCAATCAGTTCTCCTAAGCGGAATGTGTGACCTTCTGATGACCTAGGGGAAGTTCACCAGAACATCACATTTTGGATCATCTTTTCTGATTATTGAAGTCAAGGAAGCATTCCAAAAGCTAAGCAGAGAAGTAAGAAATAGAAAAAAAAAAAGGAAAAAAAGTGCTGAGCTGTCATGTGATATCTGTCCTCCTGTATGGCAGTGAGTGCTGGACAATCTCATCAAAGATGAAGAGGAGACTTGAAACAACAGAAATTTGGTTCTACAGAAGGATGTTGAGGATACCAGGGACCAAATGTGACAAAGTTTTAGAGAAAATGGAAACAAAAAGGAAACTAATACTTAACATCAAGAAGAGGCACTTAAAATTTCTGGAGCACATAACGAGGAAGGAGGCCTTGGAAAATCTGATACTCACAGGACAGATAGAGGGCAAGAAGAACAGGGGAAAGCAATGTATTGGTGAGCTTTAATATATGGATGACAGAACAGGACTTGAGAGAAATAACAGAAAGACAAAGTTTATTAAGAGCTACAAGAGAGAGGAAGTTGTGCAGAGCCATGATTGCTTATGTCCTAAGGGAACATGACACGTGAAGAAGTAGATGGCCCCCCCATATGTTATCAACATTTATACTAAACCTGCCAAGATAACGATTTCAGAATAGTACGTATGTTGATTCCTTTAACTTTATTAATCACCAATATTTCTTTTTTCTGTCTATTATTACAAATGTGATTGTGTACCTCCCTTTTATTGTGTATTATTTTAAAACTATTTGGAAATTAATCTTCAAAATACAGATAAAAATGTGGTAGTCTGTTTATAATTTTCTTGCTTTTATCCAAATTTTATTCGGCTTTCATCCAAAATAAAGATGTGGAATAGATTTCTTTCCTTTTTATATTATGTCATTTCCTTTCATCTTCAACATATTAAAAATCAAGGAAAAGCTTAATCATTTTAATCAGGTGTTTCAATATATCCACCTGTAAAATTTCATTCAAAATTACTTCTGTATTTTAGTTTTTGTAAGCGCAAAGAAACTTCTGAATTTTTCATCCGGTGATGTTATACGTGAAAAAATTTCATTTTCAAAATTTTGATCGCTATTGGCAACAATGAGAAAATACTGAAAACATTTTTTTTTTCATTGAATTGGCTGATTATTATTCAAGAAAAAAAAATGCTGAATAAAAATCAAGATCAACCAAAAAAGAAAGATTCTGAAAAAACCTTTAGTGATTGAAAAGTTACAACCAGTCAGACTAATGCTGATTTGCCGAATATGCTAACTATTTACTTCTGTCTCTCTATCAAGTCCGACAGGCCTAAATAATGTCCAAAATGGCACAAATTCTACAGAGGGCTGCAAGAATTCTGAAGCGTTGATACGCGTCCTGCACCCAGGTTAGCAACCGGCTAAGAGGATGGATGCTGAGCCAACATGCAATATGTGTTCTTGTGACATCATTACTGCTACCTTTTAGAATCCAAACTGCCACCACTACTCCTAATGAAATGAATAAGAAAAAGTAATTGTCCTTTTTTGCTGATACCATTTTATGTAGTGGCGTGGGTACCCAAAGACAACACAGAATGTGTTCTGATGAACTTTCCTCCTTGGTACCTTGACTGTATGAATTTAAGCATGCTACTAGAGTGGCAACTAGTTTACTGTTGAACTAGCTAGATGCTGCCTTATGCGCTATTCTAATAGTTACTTTTTTCAAACTTCTCAATTGTGGAACTCCCTTCTGATTTCTTGCTTCTTTGCCACCTACATTTATTCAAAGATTCAGATATAATGCCAATCACCATCTTGTATCCTTCTGAGACCTGTTTTTTTTTTTTTTTTTTTCTAAAGTCTTCTCATTTACTTTCCTTCCCAGTAACCCTTTATGTCCAAGAGACTTGCTTGAGGTGAAGTGATTTAAAAAAAAAAAAAAAAAAGAAAATATTGTCTTAAATGTTAATGTTAAAATCTAGCGCAAATGAATTTGGTACTATAATGGTGACATAGGAACTAACAACTCTAAAGAAATATATGCCTGGATAAGACCTTATAAATAGCAGTATCTACTTTTTTATGTTCTGTTTTAATGAAGACAAAGGGAAAATATCCAAAATTAATGTAAATGGTTTAAATTCAAGCTGTAAATGAGCTTTCTACCATTATGCCAATCAAGGCCTGTTTGTACGACCTCTGACTGGTAGGTGGTGACTAAACCTGATTGGAGTCCCAACCAGTGCTCTATGACCCTCACTATCTTATCAACATTTGCTCTTTTCCCCCTACATTTATATATGTTACAAATTCAACTAAACACAATTGACTATTAAAGGATGAAAAAAATGTTAGATTTTGATGTCATTCTGGAGTCTTAATTTTTTTTTTTCATCCAAATCACTATATAAAATTTACTATGAATCTATAGTTAAAAAGTTACAGCCAGTTAAAAATGTCCAATTTCCCAAATGTTTATTGTAAACATCAGAGCAAGTGAATTTGGTGCTACAGTGGTCACATAGAAACTAACAACTCTTAAGAAATATGTGCCTGGATAAGACCTCATAAATAGCTTTATCTACTTTTTTTTTTTCCTGTTATATTGAAATGCATATTTTATTTGACAGTGATTAATGATTTGTTTATGCTGTTATATTGACTAATTTTATTTAATGACATACTGTGAATTTTTTTTTCAATCAATTCACCTTAAGCAAGGTGATAATGCCACTAAAACACAAGAGGTCACTGAGAATGAAAGAGAATGAGAAGACTTTAGAAGGAACTGGAAACCCAATCCTAAACAGGAAACAAGGGATAAATTTCTACTCCTGTTCAAAAGACCAGAGAAGAGTATGAACTATGTTTAAAATTAGCTTTACTTGTAAACCCTAATCATCAGGAGTTAAATGACAGTTGAACATACCTTTTATATATATATATATATATATATGTGTGTGTGTGTGTGTGTGTGTGTGTGTGTGTGTGTGTGTGTGTGTGAAAATATATAGAAAACAGGAAGGAACTCATTAGGTAAATAATCCAAAGTTCTTTAGTATTTTTGTTATTATTTTAAAAAAATAGTGCTCTTATGTAGCGTGTTGGAACCATATTTTTAAATAAATAATTATATATATATATATATATATATATATATATATATATATATATATATATATACACACACACACACACAAATGTTCACCTAATATGAGTAATTAAAGGTAAATAGTTACTGTGTACTGTTTTATGAGCATAAGAAAAGGTGAGAAGTGAAGTTACATGGGGTTATACAGGAAAGATGACAGTTAATCCTAAACTAAACATGAAGAGGTCAAAATTGTAGTGAATGGGAAAACATCCTGCCAGGAGTCTGTTCCACAAAACAGCAGCTCTTGAGAAGAAGCTGCCCAAATGGAACTTCTTTCTTACTAATGGAATACTAAAGGAATAGGAATGTTTCATCTACATGTACATGGTATGTTGGGTCTCAATTGTAAAAGTCAGGGTTGTTGGGATTAAGGAATGTATCTCATGAAAACACGTACCTTGGAAATAGCAATAGAGCAGCAAGAGGTTTGTAATATTTTGTCTGTGGGGAAAGGGCTTGAAGGGTGGAAAATAATTCATCACCCATAAGCCTGCATAGATGGAGACGAGATGGGTAAGTGAGGACTAAGCCAGATATGGTAGCAATACACCATTTTTGGTCTTATCTGGCTCTTGTAAAGATAGAGTATAGCAGGAGGAGTTAGATACTTACTAAAGTGGTACTATAATACTGGCCATTTTCCCAGCATCTTTAGCACAGATTGTATATATGAAGTCTGGAGAGAGCTTGATTCTCTCAGGCATTCAAAGCAAGGCACTTCCTTCAGAGAACATTCAGCCATTTTTTTTTTAAATATTCATAATAGAAGAAGAAACAGTTTAATAATCTTGTATAAAATAATGATATCTATATAAGGAAATATTTTTCTATCTAAGAATATTCACCTTTCCTCCAAAATTGTTCTTGATATATAACAATCCCATAAAAAATATAAACATATTTTTTTTTTTACAAATTAAAGGTATCATGATTTCACCAAGTAATCTTGTAATTTATTTTCCTCATTCATATGATTTTCTGTTCAATGTTAGTAACAAGAATGTACACACAAAAATCAGATCATTATCACAGTGAACATTAATGCAGACCCCACACTATTATTATTAACTGGAAAATTGAACTAGATACTGCTTTATTCTTAAAGTTAGTACATTTTAATATTATTTCCCCCCAAGAAAAATCTTGGTACAATGTATAATTTTTGCTGTGTTACTGTAAAAAACAAAAAAAAACACTAATATAGAAACCCTTAAAAAAAGTAACAATCAGCAATCACAGAAAGTTCTCAGCCCCCCACTACTTACAAAATCTAACAAAATGACCAAACATCAGATCTTTTTTTTTAATCCTGTCTTAATTAGACTAAGAGATTTTCAACAACTTTCATAGTTTAATTTATTACTTGTATATAAACCAGTGTCTTTTTTGCAATAGTCAAAATGTTGACAATTATTTTTGCTCATAATTTAATTACTCTATTTGCTGGTATCAAATATGCAAATTTTTTTCCTGAAATGTCTTGAAAATTTGCATAACATACTGAAATACAGTTTACTTTCTAGCATTGATAACCTTCCTCTGGAATTAGCATATTGGTATTTTTTAGTGTGCCCCCATTGCAACCGAATGTGACACAAAGTCATGGGGTTAGCATAGGCCTATGAAAAACCATAATCTTCATCTTGAAGGATGCATGGCAAATTTTCAAGACTTATTTCAGGAACAAAACTGATGCTAGCAAATATGGTAATGAATTTTAAAATAATGCACTTTTTTATGCCTGGACTGATTTTAACCAAATATTATGATTTATACATTCTTTGAAGAATGATATGTAGAAATATTTAAGAATGGACTTTTTGTAATGTTTGCTTGTATAAAATGTTTGTAGCAGCATATGTATTTGTTTAGCATTGACCCTGAAACCTGGGAAACCATTACTTGGCCTTCCTGGCATAGGTCTCTCTGAGGGGAGACTGAGACTTTCAAGTCCAAACATGAAAAGCATCTGCAATGTGCTGTCAGGAGGGCTGGATTTGCCCAACCGTGTCCAGCACCCACACTCCTCTGTGACTCCTGCTCACAACTCCTCAAGAGTCGGCTGGGGCTTTGCAACTGTCTTGATTACCGCCACCAGTGGGGAGAAAGGGAATAAGGAGAAAAGCTGATGATCCTAATGTGAATGGGTGCAGACAACAATCAGTATCAAAAGTTAAATTTGGGAGTAGAGGGTGTTTCACTGTCGGCTATTCTCATTAATATTGTAACATCAGTCACATCGTATTCATTGATGTGCCAAGTTTATAAATGAGTACAATCAAGTAGGAAGCATGGTGGAGTAATGGATAGCAGCCTGGATTGAGGAATTGGTGACTGCATTCAAATTCAAGTCAAATTCATTACATTCACTTACATGCTAATACCCTTTGGAAAGGTATGAATTCTCTTCTTCTCCTTCCAGCTATGGGCAAATAGCAGAACAGACCGAGTTCTACAGGCTTGGATGGCAACTGGTCTACTGCAGAAAGAAATGGCAACCTACTGTGAGAAAAAATCTGCCTCGTCAGTGATGTATCTTTCGATACATGATCACCTAAGCGTGTATTATGCATGACACATAACTGACTGACAGTCAAATAGTTGAGGCACAGTAGAGTAATGGACAGTGGATCAGATTGAGGAATTGGATGGCCGAGTTTGAATTCCAGTTGAATTCATTATATTCATTTACCTGTCAGTACACTTGGGAAAAGGTATGGATCCATCTGTTCTCTCCCAAGTTATAGGTAAATAACAGAACAGAATGGGTCCTATAGCCTTTGGTGACAACTGATGCAGGAGAAGGACACCTGTGAATCCAATTCTGTGTTCTTTGGCTGTCAAAGCTTGGAGAGGAGATGGGCGCTGCCAAATTATCTGAAAGCCCACTGAAAGGATCAAGAAGAATCACTCTGTTTTTTCTGTCCTCAGGTCCTCCTGACAATTGAAGCAGTTCAGGGTTAAAAAACAAAAAAAAAGTCATGTAGTTGAGGAACTTTGAGCCTTCAGTCTTGCCTTGAGTCCTGCTTTTATGCAAACTCACATTTTGAGCAGAGCCTTGTTCTAGATGTTGAGACACGAATCAATCATGAACCATACATAGCAAACTAGACTTACGGTTCCAGCAACCATAGGTTCTTTATTTCTTGGCAAAACCAGAGAACAGCAAAAATGCAAATATCGGTCAGCTGGGATTACACCAATGTGCCAGGAAAAACAGCAAGATATAACGTTCACATTATACACAATATTTTGGTCATTTTATTTAGTTGTATCATTGATGCAACTGCTGTGTACAGTGGTCCTTCTCTAAAACCGCTCCGCTTGTAAATTTCATAGACAACTACTTTTGCTTGGTTAGAGTAACTTGCAGTATTAATGTATTTCTTAAGAATAGTTACTTACATATATAATTAACAGTTCCTTTTACATAGCAAAAGCTCTCATTTTTGCAGTTTCTTAACTGGCCAGTATTGTGGGTGATGTCTAGGTGGGAACTACCAAATTCTCTCTTGTCAGCTTTGACAGGAGTTCAAAAGCATTTAGATAGCGTCATAGACAATGAATCATTGGCAAACATAGACCTTCATGCCCACCATGAAAACAGTGTCAAAAAGACGGCTTTTCCCATGACAACGCTTTTTTAACTACCTTCACTCTCCGGCAAGGTTTATTGTTTTAAAATGCAACAATTTAAATTGTAATAAAACCTAAACATATGAAAGTGAATTTATACATTTTCTTTGTTCTTGAGAATTTACAATAAAATTAATAAACACTATTGTTTAATTACACTATTATATGGTTTATTGGAATGGCAAAACATCAGCTAATTGCCACTTGATTAGTAAATGTTTATAAATTTATGAATAAGAATGGGTTTCATATTAATTTCTATATAAATTGGTAAATGATAAATATTGCATTAGTTCTTAGAATGTTGTAAATATAAAATTATTCTTGTAAATAAACAATCTAATAGTGTTTAATATTTTTGTTGTAAATTCTCAAGAACAAAAAAATGTATAAATTCACTTTCATCATGTTTGTTTTATCACAATATTAATTGTTACTTTTTAAAACAAACATTGCTGAAGAGTGAAAATAGTTTAAATAAAAGCGCTGACATGGGAAAAACCATACTTTTGATACTCCATTTTTTTTTTTTTTTGCAGCATATTTGTCCTTGTTTGCCGAATTATTTTTCACCCTACAACCCCTTTCCAACAGACACAGTATCGCAAGCCTATCGCTAATCTGTTGGTATTTCCATGGAAAATTTTCAATCAAACAACATCCTCTAATTCAGACCATTACAGCTAATGCCATGTACACAGAGGCAAACCATCCTCATTCACTTCTTGTTCCTTTAGTACAAAGAAAGTCCCACTCAGATAGCTTTTTCCAAGAATTGGCCACAGAACAGATGCCTGAGTGGAAGCTTCCTGAATGCTACAATCTTAATTTAATCTGGGGTCAACTTTTATCGCTCCTCCCTATCCACATAATTTATACTGCTTACATCCATAAAACAACCATTCAGTACACTTTACCTTAAGTGTTTCTTTGGCCTTGGTAAAAGACAAAGATATCCTAACATTTTCTCTGGCTTTTGAAATTGGCTTAATAAGACAATATGCTTTGTAAAATGTAAACTTAGTTCTACACCTTCCTTACAAAGAAAATTGAGAATTAAATTATGCCTGAAAATATATTCCCACTTTGGCAATGTTTAACCATTGTACCAACAAAATCAACAATATGTCAAAAGGATAGTTACTCCTTTGACACGGCTATTACCATATAAACTTTCAGCAGTGTTTATTGTTTTAAAAAGAGATGATTAAAATTTTAATAAAACCATACATAGGAAAGTGGATTTATACATTGCCTTTATTCTTGAGAATTGGCAGCAGATATTAAATGCTATTTATTAGATTACTTATTTAATCTGTTGGAAGATTTTCTAAGCTTTTTTTGTTTTTTAAATAAGCAATGATTTAAAAAATTTTCAAAATTATATTTTTCAAAATAAACCCAGAAAGAGTGGAACTACAATTGCTTGAGTTTCAGGATTTGGATTTCCATTGATTAGGCATCCTTAATCCTAGATCATGACTATAAAAAAAAAATTCAAAAATTCAAAAAATAAATCTGAGATATAAAGAAAATGCCTGGAAGATCATGTTTATTCAAATTTTCTTGTTTTATAATTCATTGATATTTGTATAAAATTATGAATGAAAAAAAAACTTGTTTCCATAGTTATTTATGAAATGATAAATAATAAATATTGCATTGTTGGTTCACATATTTTGATAATTTTGTAATTTTTTTTATAAATTTTTAAATAAGATTTCTTTTCAAATTGATTTCTTCATAAAATGTTAAATAATAAATATGATATTGTACTTGATTCACATTTTTATAATCTTATAAATATATATTGCCGAAAAAGTCAAGTGTATATAGTAAGGGGAATAACTCCGTTTGGCACGTTTTTTGTAGAACAAAAGGTTAAACATTGCCCAAGATTTTTACATAACATTGAGGATCAAATCATACCTGTATTTATATTGTATATGATAACAGTATATTGGATTACAGGAAAAAATGTTTTTATACAAAATTTTAACAATGTAGGAATAATAAAGGTGGTTTGATATCTGTTCAGACATTTTGATGAAAAAAAAACCAAACAAAACAATGTGTTTTAATTATGATAATGTAATATAAATAACTTTATAAGCTTTTTAATATCTGAATAAATGTGTCATGTAATTGTGTACTTGTTTGCGTCAGATGTTATTAGCATCGGCAGTCTTTCTCATGTTCCTATTTTACCAATCAAGTCGGTTCATTTTAAATTCTTGTTCTTTGTATATTTTATGAATTAAAAGTTCTTTAATGAAGCAGATGTTCATTGTCGTGCAATGGATATTGGCTCAGAATTCAAAATCAGAGAGCTGAGTTCAATATCCATTGCACGACAATGAACATCGGCTCGGAATTCATAATCAGAGAGTTGAGTTCAATTTCCTGTTGGGTTCCTTATATTCATTTACACGCAAATACCATTGAGAAAGATATGAATCCATTTTTTCTTCCTCCACAACTATGGATTAAATAGCTGGACAAACTGGGCCCTATAGCCTTGATTGGCAACTAGTCTACTGTGGAAAGAAATGGAAAATCTTCTGCCTAATCAGTCATGAATCAAGAGGGACATGATCGCCCAAACGTGTATCACATATGGCACTTAACTGACTGAATGATGGAAGTATTTCAATGGAGTTTCCGAGAAGAGAAAACAATATGCAATTAATTGATCCCTGAAAACATTAAATTGTCTTAGATTCTCTAATCAAGTTCAGCAGAAAAAAAATTTTTAGAAATAATTTCTCGATGGAGACAGTTACTAGATTGAGTAGTAATGTTGGTTTTATCTGACATTTTTTTCTACTTTCCCCCCCCCATACGTTTACTGTCATATGATGCACTCATATATCTTGTGGCATCAAGTCTCTGGCACATGTGCATTCATTCTGCAGTTTTATCTAAGGCAGTCTAATCGAAAAAAAAAGGGAGTCAGTGAGTGGAGTTCAAGTTCTCACCTAGTCTGATACATTCACTTTTACACAAATGAACTTGAGAACAACATGACTCCATTTGTTCTCCTCCTAGTTATGGGTTAAATAGTAGGGTTTTCTAGCCATGGGTGGCAACCAGTCAAGGAGAAGGACTATTCAGAATCATGGAGAAGGCTATAACAAAGTACTACAGTATCATTTCCGAGATGTCGTGGCAATTCAGATAAAAGGAATCTGTGGAGAGCCATGATTGTTTACATCTTGAAGATGTATTTAATAAAGGTAAATTGGTTAAACAGCAAGGTAGAAAGGTCTCTCTAGCCTTGGCAGGTAGCCATTCTAGGAGAAGGACTACTCTGATTTCAGAAACTGTGACAAAAGCAACAGGCGTCCACTCCACTGTTTTCCAAGAAATGGCAATTCACAGATAATGAAGAGAAGGAGTCTATGGAGGGCCATGATCATTTACACCCTGAAGAAACATTGGATTTTTAAAAAAAATAACTACATTTAAATCACTTTCTATCTTACTGCAGAGTGGATGCTCTTATTTTGTGCCCAAAGGTTGTAGTGAACATCTTTAAGAAAAAGTGGACTTTTATATTTTTTTCTATAATTATCATTCTAATCTTTTTAAAAATAAAACATTTGTACCATTTTTTTTTTTTTTTGACTTTAAATAAACTGAAGGGAAACTGATTGGTTGTAAATAAAGACAAAATCAAAACGATAAAAGCTATAGAATCTTTTCTACCTGAGCAGATTATATTTCATGTTAACGAAGCCAATAAATCACCCCTCCACAAACTCAAAATCAACCAACTTAATTTCTTTTGTTATTATTAGCATCAATGAGAATTTTCATTCTAATATTTATATATAATTTTTTCTAGTCTTTATTATTGTACAAATTTTGAAAAGATATTTTTATGTCATTGACCAATGTTCACATCAGTTTTTTTTTGTGTGTGCATGTGGACAGCAATGTTTGTTTTATTTATTCACTTTTTACAATTTTTAGCTGATCTTAATAAAAAAAAAAAAAAACAACAATGATTTACCTAAAACTTGTTGTGTTATCTTTCTGATTCTTCTATCTGAGTAACTTTTCTGATTACCCAGAAATTCATACCCAGATGTCCTCAAGGACACATGGCACAGTGGATAAAGGCGTTGGTTAGATCCAGTGACAGGACCCAAAGAGTGTGAGTTCAATACCCGGTTCAGAGGGAAAATTAACGGGAGATAACTGATAACTGACATCCATCAAACATGGCACGTGGAACTAGAACAGTCTACCCCAGTGAGCGAAATAAAGGGTTCAGTTCAACATTCCAACCACCTGAAGAAGGCTGGAGCGTACAACGGCCGAAACGTTGTGATAAATATGGCGACAAAGATGAGGAATAATGTATATTTTTCCTTATCCATTCTGAATAAAATGTCTTTAATTTTAATGTCTGAATTAATGCAAGTAAAAGCATGTCACTTAGATGATTGATGTTATCTTTAGAATCCCGATTGCAGAGTTACGTAGACAGACCCTCCAGGATTTACTCTGTCCATTCGTCAGGAGCTATTGCAGTCGAATGTATTAAATTATGCAATCACCAACTGTCAAAGGTTTTTTTGAGTTTTATTAAATTATTTTATAAAGTTCGACACGAATTTTCCGTATGTTCATTCTTGATAATTCTTTCACTAAAATAAAATCTTGAGGGACTTTTGTTTCAATAAATGTAAAAGTGAAAATCGTGAAGAAACCCAAATTAAAAAGAAGAAGAGATATTGAAGTAATGGTAGGAGGGTAAAACAGATCCCCCAGAATAATATTTGCACAAAGCTTTCTAATAAAATAAACCTATTTAGTATAAAGTTAATGAACAAATACAGAAGATAGTGAAGGGAAGCGCAAAGAAATGGCTAAACCTCAATTCTATGAAGACAGAATGTGTGGTTGTCAACAAAAAGAGGCCAAATTGGAGATGCCAAAATCCAGTAAGTACAACAATTTAAATATCAAGGAAATGTTTTAACAAAGTATAGAATTTGTAACACCGAAATCCGAAGGCGTATTGGAAAATGCCTTCCAAAAGCTAAGCAGCATATTAAGAAACAAGAAAATGTCTTTAGAAACAAAGGAACTGTTATGTAATAGTGGTCCACCGATATGACGGTGGATGCTGAACAATGTCATTGCAAATTAAGAAAATATCTGAAGCAATAGAAATGTAGTTCTACAGAAGTGTTATGTAGTGGTTTCACAGTGGAGGGTTGTATTTCACTAAGTCGGTCCTAAAATAGGTTCGACGTACAAAATGTTAGGAACTTGATATAATAGGTAATGACACAGTAATCTAGTTGGGGTGGCTGATACTTTAATATCCGACTAACGGTCGTCGATATCGACTGACTGACCAACTCACTGAGCGACTGCTATTACTACTACTACTACTTATTATAGGTGGGAGAATCTATTAACTACAGAATAGGTGTGTTCCACTATAACAAGAAGGATACCATGGATTAAACATGTGAACATTGACGAAGTTTTAGGTAACATAGAAACAAAAAAGACAATTATACTTAACATCAGAAAGAGACAATTGAGATTTCTATGGCACATAATGAGGAAAGAGGGCTTTGACACTGACAGGACATATTGAAGGCAAGACAGAGAAAAACAGCACCAAACCTACACAATGGTTTTGTGTGAATGGTTGGCAGATCGGGAATTGGGAGAGATAGCAAAGAGACAAAAGAGCTACAAACTACATGAAGTTGTGGAGAACCGTGAGCGTCCACTTTCTGAACGGACAAGTCGCATCGGAGAAGAATGAAAATTTCATTTGAATTGAATATTTCTTCGATTTTTGGCCATTAAAAAAAAAGTATCTTCTCTTTTCGGCAAAAGCGCATCCATGTAAATCTATATAATAAATGCGAATGTCAGTGTACCACATTTTTTCAACATTTCTCCTAGAAGCCATAGCTCAACATATCCTACCATTTTGAAATTAGGCCGACTCCGTGAGTAAATTAAAAACATTCAGGGTCGGATCCAGACTTGCAATCCTGAAATTTTGGATTCCCAAGTTTTTATTACTTCGATTGTTTTCGGATTCCGGCTTCTACTGATAAAAACAATTAAAGGGACACAACTCTCTAACTTTCAATAGCTCATGCTCAAATGAAAAGAATTTTTGTTCCCAAATTACAGTGTTTCAAAAAAAATGTCTGTGTTTTCAACTTTACTCCTAGAGGCTATAGACCATCATATTATATCATACCATTTTGGAATCAGTCCGACTCTGTTAGCAAATTAAAAACATTCAGGATCGGATCCAGACTTGCAATCCTGAAATTTTGGATTCCCAAGTTTTCATTATTGCGATTGTTTTCGACGATTTTTTGCGAAGAATTTTTTGTACGATAACAATTTTTATAACTTGGAAATAAATTTGGAAATAATCGAAATTAATTGTGAAATCCAGCAAAAGTCATCCATGAAATAAAAATAATTGTTTGTACATGAAATTGTCTTTGACAAGTGGCGACAGAAGAATTATCGTTGAACTTTTAAAAGGTAAGCTTAAATATTAATGCAATACTTAAATGCAGCGATCAATTCTGAGTTCTTCTGTAGTTTATTGTTGCCTGTTTCATCAACTCCTCCCTACCTATTGAGATGAATGCCCAATCAAGAGCCCTCTGTAAATCAGTCAGTTATGTGCCATGCGTGATATGTATCTTTTGATACGTGACTGACGAGGCAGATTATGTATCTTTTGATACGTGACTGACGAGGCAGATTTTTTTCCCCGCAGTAGGTTGCTATCTCTTTCTGTGGTAGACCAGTTGCCATCCAAGGCTACAGAATTCGGTCTGTCCTGCTATGTACCCATAGCTGGAGGCGGGTAGAAAGAGAGGATTCATACCTTTCCCAAGGTAAGTGAACATAATGGATTCGACTGGAATTCGAACACGGCTCTCCGATTTCTCAAGCCGAGCCGCTATCCATTATAGCGGCTTGAACTGAGGGAGCTAGGTTAAATGTCACCCGATAGGGCGTTTTTTAAGCTAGTCATATATAAATTAACTAGCACGAAGAGTTACGCATACAAACTCACAGCCTTAGTAGCGGATAGAAACTCCGCCATAAAGCTTACGCTTTTCTTAGACTGTCGCAATTTGTCTACCAAAAATGTTTAACGTTTGCTTTGAAAGAGAAGAAAAGAAAAATGCCGACATCGTCTTAGATTATTTCAGTATTAGATTAAAAAAAAAAAAATTTAAAAGAAGTATCTATCCGGATAAATATTTTCAAGTGTCTCTTACATGCGCACATCCTGAGGGTGCATTTTTTCTTTAATAACATTACTCGAATATTCAGGACGGAAATAAAATACTGTTTAAAAATAAAACGTAGCGGCTAATCAAATATGGGATTTATGGTCACATCCCGATGAATCATTAGCTCCCGTACGGTCACCGAAGTTAAGCAACGCCGAATCTGGTCAGTACCGAGATGGCTGACCACTTGGGAATACCAGGTGGTTTATGTTTAAATGTGCTGGTAATCTAATGGATAATGGAATATTTAATCGGAGAGCTGAGTTCCAGTTCCCATTGTGTTTGTTTTATTCACTTACGCACAAATTCCAAACTCACTACTAAGTCTTGTTGGGCATTTCCTACTCTGTTTAGGACTTCTTTTAGGCACGGTCTTAAACTTTTGGCCAGCTAGTATTTAGCCTAATTTGCCAGTATTCAGATTTTCCCTATTAAATGCTTAAAAAAGGGCTTTAATTTTTCCTTTTCCTTATTTTCATTTTTAGAAGCTCTACTCATATAAAACGTAAAAGGTTTAATTTTTTTCTATTTTCATTTGCCAGCCGTACACACACACACACACACACACACACACACACATATCTTTATCTATAAAAGACAGGATGTGTGTGTGTGTGTGTGTGTGTAACGAATGCACGGTCGCAATTTTCGACGGATTTGCACCAAAATTTACATGCAGATGCTCCAACTTAGCGGGAAGGCCAAGCCCAACATTGCATTTCCCAACTCCCATCGATAGTGGAAATAATCGATCTTTTCATGCTTCTACGACAATTTTCATGTAGTTTGCGGCCATTTTGTACTGGCCAGAGTGAGAGCCAATAGCTGGCTGCCACGAATAGGCAGGAAGATTCTATTGACCAGCGTGAGAGCCAACAGCTCACTGACACGAATGTTAACTAGCATGCAAAAAAATCGATAGCTGCATTCGTCACAAGTGGGAAAAATTTATATCTGCATGGCACTTTACACCAATTGGCTCATTCGTTGATTCTGATTCCGCAGAACTGGTTTGAGTGTGAAAAAGTATTTGTTATTAACATTCTTTTTTCATTCGCTTTTTCCAGTTATGAGTCCTTTTTTTTTTTAAGCTGATCGTTTTGTGCTCATTTTGTTTAGTTCTTTTTTCGTAACAGATTTAATGCTTAGTATAGAGCTTAGAAAAAATTCGCAGTGTGAGATAGACAAGAAGTAAGGCATATGTAGCAACATCAGCACGGCAAAGGGCACTTCTTTAAAGGCAAGGAAGGGCAAAAATATTTTAAGTCAAGTGATAGCGATTGCTGTATGAGTCGTACGATTTTTGAATCAAGCACAGGCAACGCTGGGCTAGTATATATATATATATATATATATATATATATATATATATATATATATATATATATATATATATATGGAATTAATGGATTTTATTTTTAATTTAAATTTATTTCTTTTTACTCTAAAGGTTATTTTAGTGTATACACATGTTTGAGTATGCACTAGTAGATGCCAAGTATTTTTTGTTGTTGTTGTTTTTTGTTTTGTTTTTTGTTTTGTTTTTTTTTTTTTTTTGTTTTTTTTACATCCTGAATTACGACTCTGAAATGTTGAAGGTTTTTTTAAAAATAGAAAGACGTCAACTCGAATTCCAGCCAACCTCAACTTGCAAAGCTCGGAATAAACGCTACTTTTTAAACAGCACAAAAACTACACCATAACCTGACAAACTTGGACGGAAATTAACAACACCGAAAACACATCCCCTGGAAAATGGTTAGTAGATTTAGACTGTATTAACTCAAATTGATTGACATAGGTATATTTATTTCATGATTTATGTAACCAAGCGAGGCCTTAGTCTGAGTAATAGTTAATGAGTCAGTTTTGTATTACATTACTACTGATATATATAAAGGTAAATGGCGTAGCCACTCGATTCTGGTTGGCGGCATTTGTGTTTATTCAACACCCACAGAGCCTACCTGTGGTTTATACTGTAAATATGCTGAGCGGACCTTAGTTACTGGGAGCGAGTGCGTTATCTAGCTATCGCTCAAACACTCGGTCACGATGAGCAGCGTGAAAGGGACAAAAATCGAAAAGGTATTACTTGTTATATTTATCGGAGGGAAAAACGGCTAAGCCGGATGATGCATTTCATGTTCTTTGTTTGAATCACATTCTTTCTCCTTACTGCCGCGGGCTATCACGTCTACCACTGTCGTAGTCTACACAGTAACTGCCACACACGAGCTGTCGTCATTACCGAGCTGACGTCACCTACTTGTCATCACGTGACCCTTGTCAATTCTTTGACCCCAGTTGGCGTCGGAGGCATGGAGCGACTTTGAGGATATCATTACTCATAAGGATTGGTGCAGATTTAGAAATTGCTCTGTGGTGATGAAATGTTACGAGTTTACTTTTGGATGTATCGAATGATATAGGCCAGTCTTTTCCCATTGGGCTATGAGAGCTAGATGAGAGTAGAGATCAGCAAAAACCCTATTATGGGCCTTGAGGACAGGAGATAATCAAAATAGTTAATCCATGTTTCTAAGCCCGGCCATTAGATAAAATTTTTAATTAACTATTTTTTTTTAACTATCGTCTGCTTCTTCCAAATTCTTTACGTCCCGGGTAAGACGATAAACTACGTCCAACAGCAAGGCATCTGATCCAGGGGTTCTGAGGAGCGTGGAACCACCTCTTAATTGGTGGGTGTTCTCAGGTTCACCCTGACTCGGGGTGGTAGCACCTGTTAGGGTACCAACTATGGGCAAATAGTTAACCCCCCAAACTGGGGTCAAAACATTATGAAAGTGTAAAAATAGGTTTTAATACCCTAAATAATTTGTAAAAGAATTATTACCAGCAATACATTTTTTTTTAAATATTACCACCGATACATATTTGAAGGAAAATTATTACCAGAAATAGATTTTTGAAGAAAAAAATATTACTAACAATAAAAAAACTTGTCGGTATTAAATAACACATTGAGGTTGATATGCCGTAAAACAAAACAAACCAAACCAAACCAAACTTTTTACCTCTAAAAATTGTTACAAAGCAACCAATCAGGCCACAACACTTGATTTTTCAATACCCTTTCTAAAATAATTTAATATAAGGAGAATATTTTACTTTGTTTTAATTAGTATTTATAATAAAAGAAAATTAATTTTTTTTTTAAAATCCAATGGAAATAATTTTTCGATTACAAAAAAAAAGTTTTTCTTTTCAATTATTGAATGTCAGGCCATATCATTTTTTTTATGAAGGCTTCGACATGAGGTCATGGTTACTGAGCTAGTCTGGTTGACAGTTTCTAGTAATTACTGGGTTTGATTTTTACTAGGTGCTCCATATTTATGGCCTTGTTCCACAACTAAGAAAAACTTAAATGATGATGACGTGAAGAGAGATACAACCACCCATGGATAAGCTTGCTTGATTAGTTTTTATGTCTTATCTACTTCTTGCAGGTTATTTAAGATAAGCTTGAAGCTTACATATCTGGAAAGTGACATTATAGAAGGTTTTTTTTTTTTTTGTGGGGGAAACTCGAAAAATGACCTCTTAAGAATGAATGTTAATTACTTCTTCGTTTTACGCCATTTTGGATAACGACTTAGACCCTTGCTCATGTCGGTCTTTGTTTGGTTGATTTGGTTTAGTCTCGTAACAACCTCTTTGGGTTATTTAATACCGAAATCTAATAATGTTGAACAATTTTATGGCTTCAACTAAATATATTTTGAACGCAATCGTATCCCCTCAGCTACAGATAAAACGTATTGTTGTTCATTTTCGTATAATATATATATATATATATATATATATAAGCATTACGCCCTGAGCAAGGCGTGAAGCCACTAGGATGCAAGGGGTTGCAGAAGTTTTGGAGCGAGAGCAGATAGGAGTGATAGAAGAAAGGATGAGGAGAGGGATAGTGGAAAAGATCAAGGTAACTGGAGATGTCGATTGACATTACACTTGAATAGTTGGAGATTATAGCTCTCAGGGAAACAGTAATTGGGAAGGATGTTCCACAGACGAGAGGTGCTAGGTATGAAGCTATTGGAGTAGAAGAGACGGCTACATTTAAAAGTTTCTACAATGTAAGGGTGGGAGCGGGATGCCGTCCTCGTAGGGCTCTTGAATTCATGGAGTCTGGGAACCAGTGAAAGCAGCTCAGCGGAGCAATTACCATGAAAGTATTTGTAGAAAAGACAGAGAGAGGCGACGGCGCGTCTGTGAGAGAGTGACTGTAGACGAGATGCCAGATCAGGGCCAATTATATTACATATCCGTCTCTGGATCTTGTCAAGAACTCCGAGGTAAACAGAAGGTGCCCCAGACCATATATGGCGGCCATACTCCATGCAAAGTCTAATCGTTGATTTGTATATTTGAAGTATCGATTCCTGGGAGAAAAATTTCCTGGCGCGGCACAGAGAGCCAACTTTCCTCGCGGTGGACGATGCAATTGACTCAATGTTCTATCTCAGGTCAGCAGTCAACGTGAGACCGAGCAGACGCAGAGAGTTGCTCTCAAGAAGTTGACTATCAGACATTCTAATGGGGGGCAGGGAAGGTAATATCAGGCCATATTTGTGGCCTGATATTACCAACGAAATGCTTTATATATTTTCATGGCGTTTTCATTTTGCTTCAGAGTTAACTATTTGCTCATAGCTGGGACTTTAACAGGTGGTATCACCACGATCAGGATGGACCTGGGAACAACAGCAATTAAAAGGTGGTCCCACGCTCCTCAAAATTTCCAATCTTCCGACCAAAGGCCTTGCTGCCGGATGTAGTTTATCGTCATACCCAGGACTACAGTATTTCGTAAAAACGAAACTGACAGGCAACGGGAATAAAAGAATTGTGCTAAGTCTTCTTGCCTGAAAAATCAAAGTTTGATATTCTAGATTCTTACCCGAGGTCGAATATCGCCCGCTAGAGGAAAACAAATATCATGTCTGCTGTATCGTTATTTATTGATCCTAGCCTAGTTTGGCCGAAAGGCACAATAGTGGGAAACACAGCAAAAATTGAACCTACTACAATATTTAATCTTGCTATATATACAAGGAATGTGACAATGCCAAAAGAGTGATGGGGAATGTTGGCTTTAATCTGTCTTATCTTTAACGTAGCTAGCCACAAACACTGACCCAAATAAACTACAAAATAACTTACACTAAAACAACACATTCTTACCAACCATTCTTACTACAATCACCATAATACCTCAAAGTCTCTGTGAAGACCTAACTAGTCTGCATATGAAAAATCTGTCTGTGTGGAGTGGGGAATAAAAATAACAAAACTCCAATGTAAGATATCTATATACAATAAACGAAACAGAATCGTGTTAGTAATAAAGTCCCTCACAATCCAACCTTGTGGCAGAAACATCAGTTAACCGGACGAAATTAACGTGGGACTAAAATAATTGAAAAGCAATCATTCAGCCAAATACTCAAACATACACAACAATAAACACGAAATGCACACACGAAATTCGAAAGGCGTCCCGTATCCACCAGAGAACTGACATCTCTGTCACCTAACTGGGGAGGAGAAGGAGTATTAAAGAAAGGGGGATCAGAAATAAAAGCGACCAATGAGCATACATTCTCTAGCTAAGTTAACTTTATCGAAAGAAACTAAGGACAAAACAAACCTAAACTATCCTATTTCGGATGGGGTTGCCAAAGTCCAACACAAAAAGAACAATAACCTAATTCCTAACCGGCATCAAAATTACACTCCAAGTCATCTCCTTTCACTCGACAAAGACACACAAGACACACACACCTTTTGTCAAATTCTAATAGAGGGAATCGTTACTATTCCGTTCTAATCTTGACTTTAAGCTGAGGCTTAAAGAACAAGCTAAGTTAGGAAGAGCTAAACTTCTCCTTCCAATAAAATTCCTTCTATCGCGTCGTCCATATCACTACTCTCATAACACTTAGAAACTAAATGAACACATAGTGTTCGGCCTTATTCAACGACGGCACCACATTACTACAGGCAGAAAGTGACCTCAAAGACAAAGAACTTTCCGCCCAGCATACGAACCCTGATGTCTTCAAAAAAACTTGCGCAACGGGCCTACGACCCAGCAGTGGAATAAAGTGACTCACCGCAAAGAACAGAGTCTGGAGATTTTTTCAGTACCCGCCGAACAAAGCTTCTTGCTGACCCAAAGGGTCCTTCACAGCATCAGCCAGGTGATGCCTCATCATTCGTAAGGCATTTCAACCCGGACGCGCAAGGCCATATCAAGCGATCCTCCTGCTTTGTTAGACCGAGCTCGCCTATCAGACCCCGTAACTAGCATGCGATATAATGCCTTACAGAACAACGCTCGGACATCCGCCACTCGTAAGAGGAACTTCAGGGTAAACTGACATTCACGATAGAAGGGGCACTAGCCTCGGGGTAAACGGATGAGGGATCTTCCTCGCACGAATGCTCACTTCTCAGAGGTGGGAAGTACTTACACGCCTCTTCACTTCAAAATTCACCGTTGCCATCTTATTGAGAACGCAGATTGAACCCGTTACACTGAAGCTCTATTGCCATTTCGCTGGTATAGACAGTGAGAGTTTCCAATTATTTTCTTACGAAAGAAATACGAAGTTCATAGATATACAAAGAACTAACTGATATTTTTCGTTCATCTTTTACTTCAGCTTTCGTAAGAGTGATGAAAAATGGGCTCTTGTCTACGGTCTGCGATTCCACCTGCCGTCTAATCCGCTTATGTCTTGAATTATCAGTTTCGCATGGTTCTTGTTTTGTTTTGGGGATCTGCCGCTTCAAAAACGAATTGCAACGAATTTTTTTTTTTTTTTACAGCAGACAAAGAGAAGAAACATCTTGTACTTCGAACTGGCAGTAAGCGGGCAGTGTTCCCTGTGAAAAGAAAAAAATACTAAATATCCTGTTTTTAAAACCTGTCCCGTGCGCTGATTGGCTAGTTCTTTGTCTAATGGCCAACAGCCTGATATAATCGAAACCTCGTGAGAGTCGAAGATGGGGTAGTTGTTCTGGGAGCTTCTCACTGTTGCCGCGTTGTCCCAGGTAGAGTTTGGTATTTCTTCAGGATTTGTCACCGAACCTTTTTTTTTTGTTCTCGTCTGGACTTCTACATGCAGATAAGAACAGTAGATTGTTCGAATCTTTTAGATAAGCGTGTGTGTGTGTGTGTGTGTGTGTGTGGTTTTTTTGTTTTTTGTTTTTTTTTAACAATTCAACCCAAGAAAGGTAGGAGTGCCACTAGCACGCAAGGTGTTACAGAGGATTGAGAACATGAATAAACAAACGTGTTTGAGGAAAGAATATAGAGAAAGACGGGGAACAAGATCAAGGTATTAGATGTCGATTGACATTACACTTGAATATTTGAAGATTATAGGAAGCAAACAAGAGGAAGGGAGTTCCACAAACGGGAAGTGCGAGAAAATAAGCTGTTTGAGCAGAAGAGATGGTAGCTCGCTTAAATTTTGTCTGGGAACCACCAAAAGTAGCTCCTCGGAACACTTACCGTGAAAATACTTGTAGAAGAGACAGAGGGTAGACACGGCACGTCTGTGAGAAGGCAACTGTAGACGAGATGCCAGATCAGGACCTCTCGTATTGCATATTCGTCTCTGGATTTTGTCGAGGACCTCGAGACATACAGCGGAGTCACCAAATTATATATGACTGTATTATTCCATGCAAGGATGAATGGTCGATTTATAAATTTGAAGGATGGACTCAGACGAGAAAAAACTTTCTGTTACGACACAGAGAACAAGATTTCCTTGTGGTAGATGAAGCTATTGATTCAATGTATTTGTTCCACCTCATATCAGCGGACAGCGTGAGACCAAGCAGGCGTAACGAGGCGCTCTCGAGGAGTTGATGGGAGGCAGGGAGGGTTCTCTTTGGCGGGTAAAAGAGAGCAGTTTCGTTTTGAATGCATTAAAGTTTATAAGCCATTTCTTGTCCTAGTCAACCAAAGCTAATAAAGGAAAATGAAGAAAAGAATATAAGAAGAGAAAATACATAGTTGTCAGCAAAAGAGACAAACCCAGCTGTGAGCTATCTAATGGGGACGTCAAAATCAAGCACATACAGAAATTCAGCTATTTAGTTAACAATAGACGGCAGAAAATATTACACAGAAATCCGAAAACATATCTGAATAACGAAAGATGCCTTCCAGAAACCAAGTAATGTATAAAGAGGTAGAAACATTTTACTTGAAACAAAAAGTGAAACTATGTAATATCTAATCTCCAATATTTCTTTAATAATTTTACCCCAAGCAAGGCGATAAAGCCACTAAGGCGATAAAGCCACTAAGATGCAAGAAGTTACTGCGAGTGTAAGAAACCGACAGAAGAATATTGAGTAGAAAGGGAAATAAAAAAAAAAACAGGATTCAAAAAGACAAGGTGACGATTGACGTTGGTAATATTTTTTTGAGGATTGTAAACAAGAAGCCGGAATACTGGCGAGAAGTGCGAGTGAAGAAAATATTAGAATAGAACTTGTGGTTACATCTAGCTTCTCGAAGACGATTAAAAGAGGCAAGTTTAATTTTTGAAGGCGTTAAAATTAACAGCGCATTCCTTGTTCCAGATTGGAGGTCATTTTCGATATCAACTGCCAATTTGACTTTTTCAAATCCATCAAACTCACCATTAAGACAGAAGCAGAATAGTTGTGTCGTCAACACCGAGTTGTGGACTGATGACACCGTGAAGGTCGTTGATAAAAATTCAAAATAAATAGCTCCGAGGATAGAGCCCCGGGGAACATCCGCATTTATATAGAAAGATCTAGAATAGTGGCCTTTATTTCACGATTTGATAAGAAAGATTGTATCAAATCAAAAATTCGTCGAGAAATACCATAACCTTTCAACTTGTAAAGAAGACCAGACTATCAAACCCTCAATATCTGTCTATATCTCTGAGATGAGGTATTATGATTATTTATATTATTTACATTATTATTACTATTATCCTAATCTTCATTGCCAGATTCATAAAAAAGCACTATATAAAATTCAGTATTTTTTATCCATAATGTTCAATGTGTTAAAATTATTCAACATTTTAATAAGGAAAATCTCAAGTTAATATTCAACATTGCCACAAAACATTTAAGATAGAAACATGTCTCTAATTTGTATTTAGATATTGTATTAATATTGTATTTATTTTCAATTTTTCTAGTTGAATTGTTCACCTATATTGCATATGATCCGTTATTGTACATAATTAGGTTACAATAAAAATTGTATTTTATATGAATACTACCTTATGACAATTGAGATTTTGTAGAGTGGGTGGCCCCGTATAATATTTGTGGGAGACATGAAACCCTTGCACCGGCCTTGGATGGAGTTAGGTACCTATCACCTAGTAGAGACTCAGTTTTAAATGGAAAATCAGGCAAAGATAACCTGGATATGGCACTGAATTCTGGATAATCTATTCACGGAAGAACAGGAAACTTGACGCGACAGAGATGTAGTTCTACCGACGAATGATGAGAATATCATTGACAGAACATGTCAGCAACAAGGAAGTCTGAGGGAAAATAGAAACAACAAGGAAACTGATTATTACAGTCAGAGAAACACAGTTTGAAATTCTGGGACACAAAATAGAGAAAGAAGGCTTAGAGAATCTAACACACACATCGCATATTTTAGTCAAGAGAAGTGGGAGAACGCAGCAAATGACCTGCTTCATGAGTTTGTGTAAAATTCTCGTTTATGTCGATGTGACATAAACTGGGAAAGTCCCGTTGCACGCCCACACGGAAAACGTACGGCGTAATTAACGTGAGAAATGAGAACGGGAAACCGGTATCTAATATATTTGGTTGTTTATTTATGGATTCGCTTCTATGGTCTGGACGGTGGTAGGTAGGTGTCACGTGGGACAGACTAACAAATCAGTTTTTTTTATCCCCCCGTTAGACAGCGGGAAGTTTAATCACGATGCGAAACTGGGCAATTTCGCTCTCAGGGAGTATCGGGACTCTTTCTCGATGGACGGCGTGTATAGACCAATGGGCGGATTCGAAACAATCCTCAGTTTAACTTTTGACTTTATATAAGCCTGTGAGTGGAAGATCAAGTGCCATTTCAAGTGTCATTTCATTTATTTATTATTCTGTTCACTTTCGATCAAGTAGATGGCTACTTTGAAGATCTCTGCTAGTCATAAAAGCACAACACACATTAGACTGGGATGCAGAATTAATTTCAACTTCACCCTCCGCGACGCTAATGAGTCCGAAATTTTCTTGTCGGTAACTCCAAAACGGTAGATTTTATGAAAATTTCTTTGTTATTTTCGAATTAAGCATGTATATTTACACCTAAATAGAACTCTTCGGGAAATTTCTATTAGAAACTAAGCGCGTTCTAATGACGCCAGAGCTCTATCGCCCCACGCCCTTTGGTTGTTACGTACCGTTCTGTGACCTACAAGATACAAGCAGAAATGTTTTATGTTCAAATCGATAATTACTATCGTTTTCGGCGGTGATGCATCTTGTTGCGGAGTCGAGTGTTGTTGATGTGCGTTGAAAGTTACGTAATATCTCTGGTCTGCGAATCAGCATGATATTACTTCTGTGAGAATTGCTGATGTATAGGAACGAACGAGAGAAAAGGATTGTGGCCAAAGAAAAAAAGACATTGTAAACTGTGAGTGGAAATCTATCGTATTTGTCACTACCACATCTAAAACGATAAAAGAATTAATCAATACAAAACAACGAGCCAAAACTTGAAGGAGGAATCTGCTCTATCACTGCCAATGTTGCCAGAAAGAATATATTGGAGAAACCTCAAGAAGTTTAAATAAAAGATTATATGAACACAAAAGAGACATTTTAAAAAACAACATACAAAACGCATTAGTTGCTCACAGTAATGAGACTGACCACAATTTTGATATAAAAATGCTACTCTAATTAAAAGAAAAATATTTCACTAAGTCGAAATGGCTTAGAAGCTATTTAGTAGCTAGTTCATCTGCGTCCAGGTTCCTACGTTTTGCAATTCTTAGTAGGTATTCAAGCGTGCTACTAGGTCGGCAACTGAATACCACTGTCGAAACTGTTAAATGTCACCGTCTCTTCTACTCCAATAGCTTTATGTCACGCACTTCCCACTGTCTATGGAACTCCCTTCCTTTTACTTGCTTCCCTGATAGCTATAAGCTACAATTATTCAAATGCAATGTCGATCGACATTTTCAATTGTTTTGATCTAATACCCCGTGCTTCTCTTCATCCTTTCCTATGTCACGCCTCTTTCTCTTGCTCCCACTCTCTGTAACCCCTTGCGTGCTAGTGGCACTCCCGCCTTGCTTGGGGTATCTACAAAAGACCTGTCTGCTGCCAGCTACTGCGGTAAGTTGTAAACGATGTTAGATACTGCAATCATAGCCACTCAACAGACTAACGACAACTGATTATGTGACTGATTTACGTCCCGACTTGAAATTTCACAGAAACACCGTCCCGCTCGACGGGGTAAGATATATCTACTGTACTTATTAACATCTATCTATCTATTTATTTATCTATCTTCTTTTTTAGTGGGGCTTATACATATCTATCTACTTGTACGTATGTCGACCACAATTTTCAAAATTATTTAAAGGTAGCGAGACTGTTTAGTATCGATTTCAAATGTCTGCCATGTCGGTTACATTCGCTTAAAAGAAAGATTCCATGCGTTACTCATAATTATCACTAACGTATATTAAAATGCCAACAGACCTCAAGGATAACGCTTTTCGCTGTAGTAGATAATAACACGAGCAGATATCGTCTGCAGCTGATGGCAACGTGAACTCAAGAGGATTTGCGCATTTAATACCGTTTAGGAAATCAAATAGCCTTGCATCTTAACTGACTTATTGTAAAGAAGAAAGTACAAGAACTGGTGCTAAAAATATTCGGCTGCAAAAAAGAAATTTCATTAAGATCAAGCATTTTTTTTTTCTTAATTCTTTTATGTAATTCGATGGCGGGAGAAAAAACATTTCGGAATTTATGTCTCATAGCAATGGATATAACCAATGCGTTTTTATATGAGGAAGTGCTTTGGAATGAGAAAAGAAGGCCTGGAGAATTCGACGCACCCAGGACATATCGAAGACAAGAGAGACAAAGGGAACCAGCGTGTAAACTATCTAACGAGCTTGTGTAAATGGATACTTGAATATGGTTCTGGGAGGGACAGTAAAAGTAAAAAAAAAACAGTGTTTATAAATACAAAGTATAGGAACTTGTGGAGAGCCAGGATCGTCCGAGCCCCAAAACGAATTCAATCAAATATTTTTTAATGTCACTTAAATTAAAAGCTCTTTATTCTATTTAACAATAGACAGAATAAACTGTTTCTATCTATCTATCTATCTATCTATCTATCTATCTATCTATCTATCTATCTATCTAAATCTTTTCCTATCTATGTATCTACCTATCTATCACAGTCTTTTTCTTTCTTTCTATCTATCTATCTATCTATCTATCTATCTATCTATCTATCACAGTCTTTATCTATCTATCTATCACATGGAAGGAAAACACGGAACACGGATTAGAGGTAAGAAAGATATATTAAACAAAAAGGTTACAAAGATAGTGTAAGTGTAAGCGGAGCTTACTATGTGCTACTGTCCAATATTGGTAGTCGTACGCGGCTGATACTACGGTATTAGAATACTCTCTCTCTCTCTCTCTCTCTCTCTCTCTCTCTCTCTCCTCTTCTCTTGTTATATCGCATACTTTATATAGTCCTCGAAGGGTCCATCTATCTATCTATCTATCTATCTATCACAGTCTTTTTCTATCTATCTATCTATCTATCTATCTATCTATCTATCTATCTATCTATCTATCTATCTAAATCTTTTCCTATCTAGTATCTACCTATCTATCACGGTCTTTTTCTTTCTTTCTATCTATCACAGTCTTTATCTATCTATCTATCACAGTCTTTTTCTATCTATCTATCTATCTATCTATCTATCTATCTATCACAGTCTTTTTCTATCTATCTATCTATCTAACTCTTTTCTTATCTATCTATCTATCTATCTATCTATCTATCTATCTATCACAGTCTTTAACTATCTATCTATCACAGTCTTTTTCTTTCTTTCTTTCTTTCTTTCTTTCTTTCTATCTATCTATCTATCTATCTATCTATCTATTTACCTAGTAGGGAGGGTCTCGAACATTTTCCCCGTTTTGAGTCTTTGCTACGGACATCAGGACATTATCCGTTTTTAGTTCTATGGAATTTGTTTCTAGAGGCTGATCCTTGGTAACAAGGTGTAAACTGTTGCCCCGCATCCTTTCTTTTACCAGCCAATAAAGAAAGAGTTCACTCAGCTCTCTCTTTTTAACATCCAGTTAGGAATGGGGTGAGAAAAACCGGTTAATACCTTTCTTGAGGGCGTGAATTGAACACAAATCGTTTCGGCCAAAATTTGAACTCGGCTCACCGCTTCCATATTATCCTCTCCGTTAGGCACTCCTACTGAAATTATGTATTCGATACAGTTAATGCACCTGAAAAAGGCTGTAGAATGGAATGACCGAAAACATAAGGGAACGACATAAGAAAAATAATGAATTCAAATGTAGGAAAACACTTGGAATGCTAATGACTCTTCTTTAAATTAAAACCAAGAGAATTTACATTTGAAAAGCGAAAAAAAAAGGATTTAATTCATTTCATAACTTTCTTCTGGATGCTCCTTGGATTGATATTCTTAACCCTCCTATTGAGAATTGAGCCACAAATATTTCTTTAGACGGCATCGACTCTTTTGTATCTTCTAGGAAATAACAGGTGAAACCACAATTTTTTCTTTTATGTGTTCAGGAATCACTTTTTCCTAGTATACCAGCATGAACGTTCCGACTACAACAGACGCCTATTTGTGTCTGTTCGTAATAATTATAATCGTGTCCTCAAAGATGCTAAGTCTTTGTTATAAATTTGTGCTGGTAGTATGAGCCAATGTATAGCCTCTAACAAGCGTGGCCCTGGTGACTACTGGTGGCTCTGTAAAAGAATAAGGATCACTACCCTCTTCACTCAATTTGAGATGTTAAAAACTTCTACTGATAAAGTAAAAGTCTTGCTCGTAAATTCTCTTCAAATTCAATCCTTAACTCATCTGGAGTATCTTTGCCTAACTTCCCACTTAGAACTGAGTCTCTATTGCGTCTTATACATATAACTCCGATTTTTTTAACTGATTCAATCTTTCTTATAAAATCTCGAAATGTAAGTTGTCTTGAATGGCCACTCTTCTAGATCTTTTTACGTTAATGCAGAAGTCCCCTAGGGTTCTATCCTTGGACATGTTGTTCCTAATTTTTATCAACGACCTTCCTGATTGCACCAGTTCTTAACTCGTACTCGGTTCAATAGGATTAACTTGGCAACTGATCTAAAAAAAAAAAAAAGAAAAAAGAAAAGATCTACATTCTGATATTAACTGGGGCAAGAAATAGCTTGTTAATTTTAATGCCTTCAAAACAAATCTGCTCTCTATTAATCATCTGAGAGAACACATTCTGACTTTCATCAGCATGACTGATGTTGACATCCAGTAGAGTAATTGGTCTAAGAATTTTTCTCACCCAATATATCTTACATATTTATAAGTTTACCATTGAATTTGAACAATACGTTTAATATGGAAGGATACAGACGTACACTATTGGGTTAAAGTAGATTGAAAATTGTATCCAGTCAAAATATCAAGTGGTACGTAGACATAATGATTACCCCCTCTCTGCCGAGAATTCCATCGTGGAAGATAAACTCGTACCATTTCTTTGTTTCGTCGGAGGCCTTGTCTCCATCAACAGTAGGTATTCTTCTTTTATGTGCCGTGATTCGTCAGGATATAGCCGATCATGATGCTCCACAATTTCCACTTTTGAAACTCCTTGTTGTAGCATACCTACGGACGATAATGTGTATGTCCCCGTTCACATAAATACAGTAGTAAATACTGTATGTTAGTCTGCCATTGGACATTCATCGTGGAATTCACTTGACTCATTTCTAGTAGTTGACTACATATTCTACGCGCCGCTGGCGAATCTTAAATGTGTTGTTCTTGTCCTAAGTATTATCGTCCATTACCAACCTTCGTGTGATTATTCTGTTCAGTAATCTTCCTTAGGTTACAACACTCTTAATAAAGTTTGTCTTTTTGCTGTCTCTTCTAAACTTTGCTTTGCCACCCATTTACAACAAAGACGCTAGATAGGTTATGCGTTGTTTTTCTTTGTTCATCTTGCCTTCAATCTGTAATGTGAGTATCAAATTTTCCAAGCCCACTTTTCTCATTATGTGCCTTGAAACTTAAAATGTCACTCTCTGGTGTTAAGTACAAGAGTCCTTTTTTTTTCTCCATTTTCTCTAAAACTTTGTCATTGCTCACATGTTCAGTCCATACTATTCTCAGCATCCTTCTGTAGATTCACATTTTTCTTGTTTCAAGTCTCTTCTTCATCCGTGGAGATTGTCCAGCATTTACTGCCATATAGGAGGACTGATATTGCATAATAGTTCAGTACCCTTTTCTTTATGAAGTTTTTCTGTTTCTTAATACTTTGCTTAGCTTTTGGAATACATCTTTGGCTATCCCAATGCGCCTGCGGATTTCAGTGTCGCACTTACCGTCCTCTGTTAAGTCACTTCCTAGATATTTAAATTTTTGTCCTTTTTTGATTTTGCTATCTCCAATTTGTAATTTGCATGTTGTACTGTTCCTTTTTTTAACAACCATGCATTATATACCTCTTGCAATTGATGTTTAGTCCTTTCTTCTCACTTTCCTTCACTACCTTCTGTAGGAGTTCTTGTAGTTTCCTTTTCATATCTGCTATCAACACTGTGTCATCTGTATATCTTATGTTGTTAAGATTGTACCTGCTAATAATAAATCATAATATGGCATCTAATTCTCTTAGAATTGCCTCACTGTATAGGTTGAATAAGTCCAGTTAGAAGACACATCCTTGTCTTACACCCCCTTTCTATTTTTGTATATTTACTGAACTCATTTTTTATCCATATGCATGTGGTGTGCTTCCAGTATAGGTTCTAGATTATTCTAATATCCTTTCCAAATATGTCAAGGTTACCTAGCAGTTGCAACAATTCTTTGTGACATACTTTATCAAATGCTTTTTCATAATCTATAAAACGTAAGTATACATCTTTTTGCATTTGTATTACTCTTTCTGATATCATTCTAAGCATCAATATCGCGTTCATTGTACCAATGTCTTTAACGACCCTGCACTGTTCTTGTCCTATCTCTGGCCTGATTCTTCTGCACGCTCTATTCATAAGAATTCCGTCGATAAGTTTTGTTATATATGACTCATTAGGCTGATTGTCCGATGGAGTTCCCATTTGTTTGCACCTACCTTCTTAGGCTGTGACATGAAAATAGATCTACTTTATTTTTCCGGCATATCATCACTTATTGTATTCTTCTGTTTTTAAGTACAATTTCTTGTCGAGTTAAAAAAAATATATATTTATACATTGTTAAAATTCATGACTTTCTTTCGATTAGGAATAGACGTTTTATCAATGAAAAAGAAATTAGTCAGAGCAAAATACAAAGAAAATATATGTCGATGCGTCAAGAAAGTTATGTCTTCTCTTTAAAAAACAAAAACAATGCGTACTGTTATAAAACTATTCAGGTTGTCATTGGATTATTTTTTAATACAAGTAACGAGATTTCAGTAACAGCATTGAGCTAAGTTATTGTTATATAGGAAGAAAATGAGTAACTACTGACACCGAGGTTCGAACGTGTCACTCTGGACTTATGAATATGTTTTCTGCCAGGTGTATACATAACAGTATCAGGATACTGACTCCATTGAGTGACTTTTGAGTGGAACTATCCAGTCAAATTAGTGTGAATTATTGTGCGTCGATAATTTGAGTTTTGGTTTAGGATTTACCGGACGTTAAGCCAGGCCGTTCTACTAACAAGGTATTCACTGAAATGGTTAATTATCTTTTGTTGACTTTTATTTCTTTGTTCTTGTTAAGTATTTATTTGCGGTTGTAATTAAATACTGTTTTATTTTAACATTGAAGTCTTGAGTTATACTTAATTATTAACGGCCACCGTACGTCACAAAAGTTATTTATACGTCTTATTTCTCAAAGAATTTTTTTCGAATCCTTTGCAGTGCATTCCGCTATAACATTCGACATACGTTTTCCCTTCACATCAAAAGTAAAAGAAAACTACTTCAGATAAACTAGCATTGTCTATCATTGATTCGTCAGCTACACAACGATGCCATGGTACTCCAGACCGATTTCAAATTACACCACTCACCACTTCTTGCCACAATCGGAAATAAACAAAACAATATATCGCTTGAGCAAATATCGCAGATTATTATTATTATTATTATTATTATTATTATTATTATTATTATTTCCTTAGATTTCTGTTGTATTTACATTTCCTTCTGGGTCCCAACCAGAGAACTAAGGTCAGAAATGGCTTCATGACATTTTCCACTGAGAAAAAAAAAAAAAAACTAAAAAAAACAACTTATGATCAAAAACATTTTACATAGATAAAGTTCTTCGTAAGATGGGAGCTGTACTTGTGAGAACATCTTTTTTGTATTTCTTTAAGACATGGGCTACCAGAGATCCCTTCAATGAGTCTGTCAAAACCTTTTTTCAAATCAGGCCGAGGGCTTCAAACACAACCGAAATTATAGATTTTCATGTACCACATTTTTTAGATTTCTACTTCAAGATACTTATATTTTGATATTTTTTAAAGATCTTCAAAGATTCATTACGATCTGCAGGAACCGCCATGCCAATAAAAAAGCGCATTCTGTTTTTGTTGTCTTTGATCACGATGTCTGAGAGATTAGCTTTGATTGTTCTGCCTGTGATTATTGTAAATTCCCATAAAATTGTTACAAGTCCTTTCTCTGCTGCCCGATCTTACAATTTCTTACAGTTTCCTTCCCTTAAAAGTTGCATCATCATCATCATCATTATTATTATTATTATTATTGTTGTTGCTGCTGCTGCTGTTTTTGTTTTTGTTTTTCATATTATAATTCTGCATGTTCCGTGATTAGTACGTATGATATAACCTGTCACAGGTACCTAATAAATAATGGACTATTCCGTTTTGATCCCAAGGAAAGATTGGTAGTGTTGTTTGGCTTCAGTGAGAGAAAAGAAGGAAGAAATGGACGATAGAGGAGGTGAGAAAGTTCTCATGTATTTAACGTCTGCTTCAGTGAAATGGAAAAACTTTTCAATATCAAATCTTTTCATTTGTATCCCCTTACTTCTTTAACTGATGTACTGCATTTGTCCTTATAATTGTTATTGTAATATTTTATTAAAGTTGTTAAGCTCAAATATTTAACGACGAAATAAGGGAGTTTCCACGGAAATTTTATGGTCGTAGAAGTCATTAATTCAAGAACTATAGTTCCTCAGAATATTTAAATAGCAAAACCGTTAAATTTTTAGGGTACTATTACTGCTACTACTACTATTACTACTTATAATAATTTTAATAATAATAATAATTGTTATTATTATTGTGAGAAAAAAGTGACGAATATATATATTTCAAAGACACGAAGCTCGGTATATCTATCATGACACCCAGCCTGATATGGTTGTACCAGGCAGATGCCTCACAACCAAATATGCGCGATATGGTGTCAGGTTTTGATAAAATCAACGCATAATCTAGATGTAAATCCCAAGTTGCTTTGGCTGGTTAAAGTCAGGCAATGCTGCTAGGAAAGTTGGCTCACTGGGTTAGTGCTAGACAATTCTTCTCGTCCGAATCGATCTTAAATATTTACAAGTAAATGCTTAGAATATTACTGCCACATATTATTGGTCCTGGCCTGGCATATCGGATTCAGTCACTTTCCCACCGACGTAACGTAACTTCCAAGTGCCATTTTTATAAATATTTTTATGGTAATTGTTGTGATGAACTTTCCTCTATGGTACCTTGACTTTATGAATTTAAGCGTAGTACTACATTGGCGGCAAGGTCTCATCATGTTACAGTTGAAATGACTAGATGAAACCGTAACATCTATGTTAACAGTTTCTTCTATCGCACTTCTCGCTTGTGGAACTCTTCGGCTTCTTGCCTCCCAGTCAACTTTGATCTTCAAAGATGTAAATAAAACATCTTCTGTCTACTTAATTTTTGTTCTTTTATCGTTCTCTCTCCTTAATAGTATTTTTTATTCATATTCTCTAATACTCAGTAAAATATTGCGTCTTAGTGACGTTACTACTTTGCTTGGAGTGAAATGATTAAAAAAAAAACACAAAAGAAACTGACAAGCAAATCTATGTTACTGAATGAGATATTTAATATTTCATCAAGAGAAAACAGGTACTTGTTAGCACCTCCAATCAATTAAGACCAGAAGCCACGAGATCTATTACTGGTGTTGCATTATTATTGTTTACTTAATTTTATGTCGTATTTTCTCAGATCATAACATGTAATTAATGCATGGATAGCTGATCACAATTAGCAGCTTTAGGCGTCATGCAATTTTCCTTTGATCCTAAGTGTACATCACCTTCACTGTTATTCTTTCCGTTCGTTGGGCACCTCGAGGTGGTGTAATGGTGAACAAGCTTGTCTCGCTAGAATAATTACGACTGAGTAATGAGTTCGATTCTCACTGGGTGCTCCTATTTTCGGCCTTGTGCCACATCTAAGCTATGCTTGGAAAATCATTATTCTTTCCTTTCCTAAGACGGTTTTTTTTTCTGCAACAATTCCACTGGGCAATCAATGTCAATTTTCTTTATCCATATCTCTCTTCTGATAGTCGTCTTACTAAGCCCACCAATGACAACTGATATGATTGTAAACTTCCCCAACTTCCAAAGGCTGACGAGTTTAAATTTCAGTGGGTCATTGTTGATTCATTTCTCTGCTTCCATAAGCTGCAGACATAATTTTGGTTTACGAGTTCCATTTTAACTTTCTTAAAATAAAATGTAATATACCGAAATTAATATGGTGTCGCACATTTGCGTAAGCAATAAGAATTATCTCCTTGAGGCAGGGTGTCAATAAGACTGCTAAAATCTCAAGAACCTTTTGAATAATTCTCACAGAGTAAATAGTGGCAACGATTTTCACAAGCTCGTTAAATAGGTTATTCACTGCTTTACTCTGTCTCTTGCCTTCAGCATGTCCTGTAAGTTTTCTTTGGTTTCTTTCCTCGTTGTCTACCATAGACATTTCAATTGTCTCTTTCTGATTCGAAATATCTTTTTTTGCTTATGTTTTCTCTAAAACTACGTCGTTGCTCACATGTTCGGTCCATGGTATTCTCATTATCCTTCTGTAGAACCACATTTCTGTTGCTTCAAGTTTCTTCTTCATCCGGGAGGAGATTGTTCAGCATTCACTGCCATACAGGACAGATACTACATAACAGTTCAGTACTTTTTTCTTTGTTTCTAATGAAATGTCTCTGTTTCTTATTACTTTGTTTAGCTTTTGAAAGGCTTCTTTCGTTATCCCAATGTGTCTTCGGGCTGCGGTGTTGCATTTTCCGCTCTGGTGTCTCCAACTCGTGTATTTCGCCTCTTGGGTTGTTCCTTTTGCTGACAACCACACGTTCTCTCTTGCTACAATTGATGCTTAGTCCTTTCTTCACGCTTTCCTTTGATTCTATAGGATTGCATGTGGTTTACTTTCAATATCTGCCATCAAAAACTGTCATTAGTGCAGCCTGATGAAAATTGTCTGTAGATATTCCCTATCTGACGGCGTGCTGCCAAATTTTCTAAGCCCTCTTTACTCATTATGCGCCCCAGAGATTTCAATTGTCTATTTCTGATGTTAAACATACGTGTTCTTTTTGTTTCCATTTTCTCTAAAACTTCATCACTGCTCACATGTTCAGTCCATAGTATTCTGAATATCCTTCTGTAGAACAAAATTTCGGTTGCTTCAAGTTAATATCAACAAAGTGATATCAGTCCCGTGCGTGATACACGCTTGAGCAATCATGTATCTTTCGATTCCTGACTGAGTTGCCGTTTCTTTCCGCAGTAGAAGGATTGCAGCCCCCCCCCACAAGCTATAGGACCCAACCTGTCCTATATTTGGCGGGTGGGGAGAAGAGTTGGACTGTTACCTTTCCCAAGGGTATTTGCACGTAAGTGTATGCTTTTCTTTACTTCTATAGGAGTACCTGCAGTTTACTTTCCGTAAAGTTGCTATTAACACAGTGTCATCTGCATAGCTCAATAAAATTGCTTTTATCATACAATATCATTATTTTTATATCATTAATAATATCTTCATCGTTTTATAATTGACATGAATATTATCTGTAATTTCCACTTAACAATCACATCGCGTTGAAACACCGTTTCCTGTACAATCATCGAAGTTAAGCAAAGTCGGTCCTGGTCAGTACCTAGATGGGTGACCGCTTGGGAATACCGGTTCTTGTAAGCTTTGAACTCAGGGTGGTGTAATGGATAATGACTCGGAATTGTTAATCGGAGAGGCGAGTTCAAATTCCAGTTGGGTTCGTTATATTCACTTACGAGCAAATTCTCTTTGGGAAAGGCATGAATCCAAATCTTCTCTTAGCGCTTTGGTTTAATTTAATTACTTGTATTACTTAACCGTTATTATCTTCCAAAATAGAATAAAATTGCGTACAAAATATTTAGATTTCAAAATTAAATGACACATAGAAGTGTTGACATGCCGCTAAACAAAAACAACCAGCCAACCAAATTATCTATCACAATATTATAATTATTTGAAACTGCATTATTATTTTCAGAATTAATGTACGCTTATTGTGCGTTTCTTTATCAGCACCCCCTTTTCATTTTAACGGCCAACTTCATAACCTTTATTATTGTTGTTATTAGTACTGATAGCAGTAGTAATAGTAATACTATTAATAATAATAGCAATAGTACTATTAAGACTATTAATAGTATTGGCAGTATAAATAATTTATGTTTACAGATTCACCGGTCAAAAACAAAAAAAAAACAAAAAAAAAACGTTTCAACAGCAAACGCACTGTGTGCACCGATCCAAGACATGATGGTAACTAATGTTGTTATTAGTACTGATAGTAGTAGTAATAGTAGTAATACTGTTAATAATAATTATAGTAATAATACTATTAATACTACGAATAACAGTATTGGCGGTATAAATAATTTAGGTATCTACACAGATAATTAATATTTAAAGAGAAAAATGTATTTCCTTGCTTTGTACAACTATAAATTGATCAATTAATCTTGCCTTAACCCTTACCGGGCATTTTGGCAGAAAAGAACGTATTCTGACGTCATCCACGGCAATTACACGGAAACGTGACGTCATCTTCTCTAGACACGTGAAAACAGAAGACAAATCAGAATATCGGATTTATATCTGTCGGAGCCGATATTTCCAATGCATTTCTTTTATTTAGAAATGCAGCTTCCGACGAGTCTTGTGTATTATAGATTGCATCTTCTCCAGAAGGTGGATCTCTGCTCTGCACTAAGTTCAATCTATTATTTTTTTTTTTTTTGTTCTTTTTTCTTTTTATTATGTTTCTCTCTTCAATTTTTATTTTATCGACTGAAAAAGTACTGTCTGGGGCAAAGTGACTGCGACAAACCAGTAATCAGACACGATCGTCATCGACACATATGTACTATGGTTGAGTCGGTGCTTATAAAGAAAAGAATTGTTCGTTTGGGTGTGCTATCTTCGGAGAAAAAGGTCCATATTATACAAGGTGTGGCAGAAATACCTCCAACGTTTTAACGATTGACAAAAAGACCAAAATAACTGCTATTAAAAAGTTTATTTCACTATTGTTAAAAAAGAAAGACTACAGTTTTTATTCATTGGTGTGCATCGGTTCAAGGCATGATGGTAACTGTTGATATCTGAAACAAAATGGATGGTAAGACATTAGCTAGAGGAAGACAGTATTAATACTTATCTAAATAAGTGGTCTTAAATTGATCTGTCAACAAAGAAATACATTCTGTTTAAATATTTTATGCCGATCTTATTATTGTTAGAAATACAGGGTGCGGCAAAAATATCACCCACATTTTAAAGGTTGATAAAAATACCAAAGGAACTGCTATTTAAAAATTTATTTCACTTCTGTTGAAAAAGAGTCTCCAGTTTTTATTCATTTTGATTTAAAGATGACACCCAAATGATGATTTCTATTCGCTATACACTATTGGAGACGATTTCTAAAGTTTTTCATCACAGGAAATTTCGAGCGTTTTAAGGACTTCTAGATGGCTTTCTTTTAAGCGTTGAACCTCTGGCACTGAAATTTCCAACTCATGTCTGTATTGATTTTCTATCCGGAACATCGTTACGACGTAACATGAAATGAGCACGAAAAACTGTCTGTGTTGCAATTACAGATTAACCAGTCCTATAAAAAATAAAAAAAAAAAACGTTTCAACAGCTAACACACTGTATGCACCGGTCCAAGACATAAGTGTAACTGATGGTATCTTAAAAAATGAAAAGACATTAGCTAGAGAAAGACACCAGGTGGCAGTTTAAAATGTGATAGGTATTTCTGCCTCACCCTGTAAAAACGAAAGGAATATGAACGTTGCAGTCTAGTAAATACGGATATAGGCTTTTTGTTTTGCAATCGCGGCAGCAGATATAGAGCGCTTAGAACATGAAACAAATATGCATTATGTTGTATGCAGATATGCATAATGATTGATTGGCGTGTTTTGTGCAAGCGAAAGTGTTTGGAACATATCCAGTGTGCACCAGTACTCTGTATTCAGTTCTTCTGAATAGTGTGAATGGTTGGTCACAAACCTTTACCACTATAATCACGCGTGCGGGTTAGCCTGACTGTTCAATTCGAGGAAGGAAAATGTTGGGACTTCATATGTCGATGACAGAGGAAGTGTCCATTACACACACACAAAACATAATATATATATATATATATATATATATATATATATATATATATATATGTGTGTGTGTGTGTGTGTGTGTGTGTGTGTGTGTGTGTGTGTGTGTATTCCTTACCATATAGCACGTGTCGGAGTTTCATGTACAACAAGTGCTGGGTATTGACTGACCTTTACGTAATTTAAATTTTAATAAAAATATCTGCGTATCCCTTATATTATATGGGGATTACGGTTTTTAATTTATATATATATATATATATATATATATATATATATATATATATATATATATTGCCTTTAAAATAGACAAAGTTTTTTGTTCTATATATATATATAAAAATAAACGGTGATAAATACTTTATTTAATATTTAAAATAAACAGGGATTAATGTTATTTATTTTTTTTAAAAAAGATTAAAATAGACGGATCTAAAACAATATGAAAAAAATAAATTTTTATTTAAAGTTGGGATTATTTTTTTATATTACACATAAACGGTGATTACCGGTTTTTAAAAAAAATGTTTAAAATTTTTTTTATATAAAAATAAACGGACCTAGAGACCATAAATAATAATAATATAAAAAACGGAAAGGTCATAATTTTCAATAAAAATTAATCTGGACCAACGTATTTATTTTTAGGTGTACATGTAACCATCAATTCATTTCTCTTGTTTAATAAGCTAGGGCTATTTAAATGTCTTAAGATAACTTATTTTTCTATAAGGCATAAATTACATCCATTAAATTGAAAGATTTGAATTTTGCTACGATATCCCACGGCTGAATTAGCACCATTCTTTAATATGTTTGGAAGGATCAGTGCTGTTCATGTATCTTACATTGCATAAATCATTTGATGATGATAGAAACGAAATTTTCAAGGATTTTCAGTGGAGCCAAAATCAAATTTGACATCATTACTGGAATAGCTCCATATACAATGTTATCAATCATACATTGGCCGTTTAAGGGAGATATAGTATTTTTTCGGCAATTGCATTTATTTTAAAAAATGTTAACGCTGTTGTCTTTGTTGGATATATATTTATTTAGTATAATATTGTTATGTTGGGATATTGATTTTTCGATGTTTTTAACGCAACGCTGATCTTTACATTATTTTTTTTAATCTTCTTTAGTATTGCAAAGTGATTAAAGTGATTATGAATTAAATTTAGAAAAATTCTTCCAATATTCGTTAGAAAAAGGTTATTTAAACATATAACATTACTCTACCTCCGTTTATTTTTAACTTTTTTTTCTAGATTTACTTCATGGTTGTTTAGTTTTAATGCTTATATATTTCATTTTATTATTATCAAATATTTCCATACTTAACTTATTTTTAAATTTACTGAGTTTGAAAGCTATGGCAAAAATCATAATATATATATGTGGAAGTTAGTAGATAATCTAACTGGATGTGCTCGGGCACCAATTTTTCATTAATGACCGTTTGATTAAAAACCAATGAATGTTCTGTGTTGATCATTTTTTTATAGTTAGTTTGTAACGTTGATTTGTTTTTATTTAAAATGTACATTGAATACATAAATGTACAAAAAAATTTGACGACCAATAGTAATGAAAAAAATTGTGCTAAATAAATATTGTAATTTTTTTAAAATTTGCATTCATGACATTTCTTTCTATGGTGCTTTTGACACGAATACGACATTCTTTCACTTTACGATTGTGAAGTTTCTTTTTTTGATAATTTCATTTTGTAATACGCATGTCTGTATATTATCTTATTAAAAAACAATTACAACATGTAAAGGAAGTTAAAAATAAGGATATAAAGTACAACTCCTCAAAACGGAACATCCGAGATGTTTGGTATTGAGGGTACTTTTGTGTTTATGTCAATACAAAAGTTCGGATTTGAAGATGAGTCCAAATTCAAGGAAGTCTAAATTATATGTTCGGATTTCGGGAGTTCTACCATATATATATATATATATATATATATATATATATATATATATATATATATATATAGCTGGGCACTCGTGTTCGACAATACCTGGCTATTAGGGTGGCTAGCCAATCCCTATTGCAGACCCTCGCTCAGGCATGTTGTGTTTGTTCAACAGAGCCTACCTGTAGTTTATACAGCAACTATGCTGAGCACACCTTAATTGCAGTTTCTGCGAGAGGGCGTGTTATCTAGTGCGAACAACAATCTGAAAATATCCAGCACATTCAAACCCTCGGTCACGATGACTTGCTATCGACGACCCCCCCCACCAAATGTTCCGTCTACCCAATTTCACTCACAAGGCATGGATCAAGTAGTGATATAGCCACCCCAGACCGATATCATCAGGAAGTCTCCTTCCTGACAAATCAACATTGAAGATATTCGAACCCGGGTCTCATGGTCAGAAACCAAACTTTCTAACCACTCGTCCACGCTCCCAGTGAGTGTGAGTGAGTGAGTGAGTGTGTGTGTGTGTGTATATATATATATATATATATATATATATATATATATATATATATATATATATATATATATATATATATATATATATATATATAGTAAACACATCAATTTTATTGCAGACAAATTGATGTGTTTACTTATTGTTGCATCAGACGTGTGTGGGGGCGATTTTGACTTGATGATAAGGAAACCTGAATCAATGTGCGTGGAGGCAATTTGTACGGTTTATTCAAGTGCATCGGTTCAACTTTGTTTGTGTATGTCTGATTCTATTTCTCTGGCTTACGGCCATATCACGTTGAAACATCGGTTCCTGTATGATCAACTTCGAACCTGGTCATTACATAGATGTGCGTCCGCTTGGGAATACCAAGTGCTGTAAACTTGGATGTGAGTGTGCTGTAATGGATAACGGCTCAGAATTTAGAATCGGAGAGCCGAGTTCCAATTCCGTTTGGGTTCGTTATATGCACATACGTGCAAATACCTTTGGGAAATTTATGAATCCACTTCTCCTCCCCACCTATAGGTTAATTAGGAGGACTTGTACATGTAAATTATTATTATCTATAAAAAAAAACTAGTATCTAAAAGTAAAAAAAAAATTTTTAAATTTAAAAAAAGTCTAAGCCGTAAAACATCTCTCTCCCTATCTCTTTTTCTCTTTATATCTCCCTCTCCCTCTCCCTCTCTCTCTCTCTCTCTCTCTCTCTCTCTGTCTCTCTCTGTGCGTGCGTGTGTGTATTGTGTGTGTATTGTGTGTGTATTGTAACATTGATGTTACTCTGAATATTTCAAATTCCGGACTCAAGACTATCTTTAAGCCTACGTGTGTCTGATTACAAAAGCATTCGGCAATATGAGCTTTGATGTAAAGTAGTGGTTAACAAGCTTCTCTCTCTCTCTCTCTCTCTCTGTGTGTGTGTGTGTGTGTGTGTGCGTGTGTGTGCGTATTGTGTGTGTATTGTAACATTGATGTTACTCTGAATACTTCAAATTCCGGACTCAAGACTATCTTTACGCCTACGTGTGTCTGATTACAAAAGCATTCGGCAATATGAGCTTTGATGTAAAGTAGTGGTTAACAAGCTTGTCTCTCTCTCTCTCTCTTTCTCTCTCTCTCTCTCTCCCTCTCTCTCTCTCTCTCTCTCTCTCTCTCTGTGTGCGCGTGTGTGTGTATTGTGTGTGTATTGTAACATTGATGTTACTCTGAATACTTCAAATTTCGGACTCAAGACTATCTTTACGCCTACGTGTGTCTGATTACAAAAGCATTCGGCAATATGAGCTTTGATGTAAAGTAGTGGTTAACAAGCTTGTCTTTTCACCAGCTTGTTTATAATAACAACTCCTACAATGTATTCGATCCTCACTGGATATCCCATATTTCTAGCCCGGCTTTGATGGTCTGTTTGGACTTAAACTCATCCCAAACCTCAAGTGTAACTCGTCCATCGCTAAAGATGCTGGAAAAATGGTGGGTTTCCTCTGCCACTACAGCAAGTACTCCACTCCACGTGATATCCTCTACAAAAAACATATCAGACCGAAAAGGGGGTACTGCTGCCATATATCGGAGAGAACAGCCAAGTCTTCACTTTCCACACTCAGTAATGTCCATGTGGGTGACCAATTATATTCCACTCTGCAAACCTTTGCATACAGACAAGACGTAGCAAGCCTCTAACAGCTCTATCGCTATTTCCAGATGAAGTACACTCTTTAGTTTCACCAGTCTTAACCTTCACGCCAAAGAATCACTATGCCACACACATAGCAGCGAACCACCTTCATTCATTTCATATTCCCCTGGTGAGATGTAAGTTCTCCTGAAGCATACGATCCATCGCTAAATATGTTTGAAAAATGGTCGGTTCCCTGTAGCGCTCCAGCAAGTATCTCCCTCTTGCTGGTATCCTGTACTTTTATAAGACCCAGATCAGACCCAAAAATGGGGTCGCTGGAGTAATGGATAGCGGCTCGAATTGAGAAATCGGAGAGACAAGTTCGAATTCCAGTCGAACCCATTATATTCACTTACGTGCTAATACGCTTGGGAAATGTATGAATAACCTTCTTCTCCCCCCAGCTATGGGTAAATAGCGGAACAGACCGGGTTATATAGCCGTGGATAGCAACTGGTCCACCTTTGGAACTCATCAGCAATTACAGTTAGGTTGTCAAGCAAACATCATACCAACGGGCCTCGGTGACGAAGAGATTGCAAATCAGACTCAATGTAGCGCCGCTCGCTCACATATTCAGGGTTTCAATTCTCGGTAGTGGATGCGCACTGCTGATGAGTCCCAAATACAGGACGAAACGGCCGTCCAGTGCTTTCTGCATCCTGTTGAGGTTTCAGACTCGATGAATTACTTAAATATAATTATCAAATCCTCCTAATAATTTCTATCATGTGTATATCATTGCTTGAACCGGCTTCTAATGCTCTAGAGTGAGCGGCTTGGTGATAGTAGTTGTGACTCCAGGGGGCACAGTCCTATGGTTAGAGAGAAACTCAGCAGAGTTCCACCACGGAATATGTGAGCGAGCGGCGCTATATTGAGTCTGATTTGCAATCCGTTTGTCACCGAGGTCCGTTGGAACAGTTGGTATGATGTTTGCATGACAACCTACCTGTCAGGGTTTCAATTCTCGGTATGCTGTTGAGTCCCAAATATAGGACGAGACAGCCGTCCAGTGCTTTCTGCATTCTGTTGAGGTTTCAAACTCGATGAATTATATATATATATACCCTCATTCCTGCGCCATTATGCAAGATCATTAACTGTTCAGAGTGGGATCATAACGAGCGTCCAGTCAAGCAAAAAGGCTTTGGATATGTCTTTCAGCTACCATGTTTACAGTTGCAACTACATTAATATATAAGGGCGAAATTGCCATATTGATTAGTTTTAATTGTTTGCTAGTTACGTGACATATGTCTTTCTTTACGGCAGCGAATGTTGGATGATTTCCTCAAAGATGAAGAAGAGACTCGAGGTTTGGTCCTACAGAAGGATGCTGAGGATATCATGGACTGAGCGTGTGAGCAACGATAAGGTCTTAGAGAGGATTCAAACAAGGAGGATGCTTATACTTAACATCAGGAAGAGGCAACTGAAGTTCCTGGGGCACATAATGAGGGTCCTGGAGAATCTGATACTCACGGGTCAAATAGATGGAAAGAGAGACAAGGGAAAACAACGCATGACATACCTAGCGGCCTAGTGGATGACAGAACTTGGTCTGGGGGAGGAAGCAGAGGGAAGGAACTTGTTGAGAGCTGCAAGGGATAGAGGGAGGTGGAGAACAATGATCCTCTACGTCCTGAAAGGACACGGCACATAGAAAGAAAAAGAATTATTAGAACGAGCCTTGTCAAGCCATTAATATTAATTTTGACGAGAATTGGCTTTTTTTTTTCGAGGAATCGTTCTCAACAATTATTATTAATTATTTTTTGCTTTTTTATCTGTCTATACTTCTGAGATGAGGTATTATGTACATTATTTACATTATTCGGACTATTGTCCTCATCTTTGCCGCCATATTTATTACAACGTTTCGGCCGTTGTACGCTCCGGCCTTCACTGGGGTAGTCTGTTGTAGTTCCACGTGCCCTGTTTTTTTTTGTTTTTTGTTTGTTTTTTTTTTTATTATTCATGTGTGAAAACCTTCTGAAAGTTTCATTAAAATTCAACAATTATCTGATTTTTGCATGAATTTTCAGAATCAATGTTTTTTCACCGCAAAAAAAGCTGAAGTTTCCCATACAATTTCGAAGATTATAAAAAAGATTAATAAAAAAAAATACGTCAAAAAACCTTTGATCTTTCGTTCATCATTCGATACAAAGATTTTGGCCATAAAATTTTGTGCATTTTTTCATCATGTCTCCTATTTTTAGAGATTTTTGCAGGTACCTATATAAATGTTGTGTTTGTAAATTTACTCTTTAAAATTCGTTCAATTCTTATACTGAATGAAAGAATTAATGAGCGTTCCTTTGAGAAAACTTGACTTTTTAAGATAATTTTTTTAAAACATGGCACGTGGAACTAGAACAGTCTACCCCAGTGAGCGAAATAAAGGGTTCAGTTTGACATTCCAACTACCTGAAGAAGGCCGGAGCGTACAACGGTCAAAATGTTGTAATAAATTTTGCTTTTTTATCAAATGAATCTATTGTCGTACCTTATAATTAAAGATTTACCTGCGTCATAATTTTCAGATTATATTTATTATATGAAGCTTTTTCAAACATTATTATTAATTCTTTTCTGGTATCTAATTCATCTTATTTCTTATTTGATGATGTATTGCCAAACATTCTTATCAATTATTGACAAGAGTTTGCTTATATCTTATTTTTGTTTTTTGATGAGACCTTGTCAAACATTATTATAAATTATTGACATGTATTTATTTTCATCTTATTTTCTTTTTGTAATTTTTGATGAAATATTGTCAACTATTATTATTAATTATTGACAAGTATTTGCTTTAATCTTATTTTTTTGTATTTTTAGATGAAATGTTGTCAACCATCATTATTAATTATTGACAAGTATTTGCTTTCATCGTATTTTTTGTATTTTTAGATGAAATGTAGTCAACCATTGTCATTCATTTTTACAAGTATTTGCTTTAATCTTCATAGTCGACAGCTCTGAGTCATTACGAGATCGGAAATAAAGATTATGCTTTCGATCTGACGTCCCGCTTGAACGCACAAGTTAAACGTAAAATCACAAAAATGTAACGTCCTCACGAAATTAATCTAACCTATAATCACATAACTGTATTCCGTGATCTTTATCAGTAGTTGTACATGTTTTTATATCAATAACCTTAATAGAATCATTTTATCATGATTTTATTTTTATGAGTTGTTATTTTTTTCATTTTTATTTATTTTTTTACAGTAAGGTTCACCCTGCACAAGGTCCGGGGGACATTCGAGATAGAGAGTTACGTTAAGAGGCGGTTTATATGGATAGGAGGGGGAGATAACTTTTAACTCTATACTTAACAGTGACCGGGGAAAGATAGGGATACGGAGGGAGTGTGGGTGGTTTACTACTATGTAAGTGGCATTGCGGGTCCTAGCCGTAAAGGTTCCGAGCACTTTCCATGGACGTAACGATAGAACAGTGAAAGACTCGCCACATCCCACCTGTGAGAGAGAACGTGGAGGGTGGAAAATATTTCTTCTCCAACAAGGACTCGGAGATGCCTATATATATATTTTTTTTTAACTTATATTGAATATTTGTCAATATGGCACTTTAACACATAATTCATCTACAACACAAGATGATGCTGTTATTAATATTACTTGGATTCAGCTTAAGCTAAATCTAGTAGGCATACGTTTATCTCGTGGGATAAAGGTGGCGACCTGCTTGATCCGAATTCAGTCCTTTGTAGGGTGAGAATGAAGTGACCCTAACCCCAGCCCAGGCCTGTGGACCATGGCAGATGGAGGCCGTGCGCTGCAAAACTGTACCAACAAGATTCAAAGGAATATAGAGCATTATATTTTTGGCCGGCATGGCTGCATGGATTGCTGGAAATTTGTCAGTTTTTTCTCGTTAGAGTCCATCTTGCACATTTAAAAATTTACCATTCGCCGTACACATCATGTGGCAAAAGACTGTCTCTACTCCTGAATCCTGGAGCACATTTTATCTTAGCATCTTTATCTACTTAAAGACTGTGTTCTCTGTAAAGACAGAGGTCTGTTGGTTGGCCGTTTACCTAATATTAACATAGGAAACTTTTTTTTCTTTCAAGAAAAATGATTGTGCAGTTTGTTTTTCTTCATTCAAGAATTTCAATAAATCAGCAGCAACTATTGATTTTTAAAAAATCAAATTCAAAATCAACCTGTTTATTATAAAATATACGAAAAGATTGAGTTTAAAATTTTTTAAATATACAATTTTTGGTAATCACTGACCTTCCTTCCCGCCAAAAATTTCAAAAGAACGATTTTTCCATTGACATTGTTATTATTTTAACTATCTTCAAACTTCTTGGTGATTCTTTTAAAAACAATGATTAAAAATGTAATCAAATCTAAATATATAAAAGTGAATTTATACATTTTCTTTGTTCTTGAGAATTTATAACCAAAATAATAAACAATATTTATTTATTAGATTGTTTATTGACACTATTTATTTATTATATTGATTATTGGAATGGTTAACAAAGCATTGGTTAATTGTTAATCGAATCAAAGTTTATAAAATGGTAAATAATAAAGATTTCCTCATAGTCGGTTCACATATTTAAATAATTTAGGAAATGTTTATAAATTTATGAATAAATAATATTTTCATATTTATTTCTTTATAAATTTGTAAATGATAAATATTACATTGCATTAGTTTTAATTGTATTACTTTTTAGAATATTGTAAATATAAAATTATTTTTATGTAAAATGCAACAGACGAGTAAAAGCAAATAAAGCTTTTGATAGACTGTACAAACTTGTCTGGAGTTATAACAACTTCAATAAATATATCAAAATAAGCGTACATAGTTGGCACGCTGTCGACCCTCCTAGAGAGTAAAGTTATATTTATCACACTGTGCTACCTACGACTACTCATACGTTTTAATAGCAGTGCCTCCGCACTTTTCTTAAAGTACATTGGAGTGGCATCATTACAAATACAGAAGTCATCAAGGCAATCAATATTACAATCACTGAAAAAGAAAGATCTGAGATGGGCAGACCATGTGTCGAGGATGATAGAAGACGTTTATGTGCATCAAACTCGCCTCTATCCAGCGAAACAGGAAGGTCACCATGGAAGAGAGATCGGGACTCTTTGTGAGACCGACTACCGTCAGTTGGCAACAGACGGGGAGAGATGGAAGTCTTCGAAGGAAACTTCTACAGAGCTCGAGCAGAAAAAAAAGAAACAACTACGTAAAAGCCGGTGGTTCATCTTGTTGCAGAAGCCGTGGAAAAAATATCCCATATAGGCCTCGCAAATTTACAAGACATAGAATCCTCTCCTCACTAATCGTTGAAACATACCTACGGACGATAATGGGTTTATTCCCATTTACATAAATACATTAGTAAATACTGTATGTTGGTCTTCAGTTGGAGATTCGTCTCCAGCTAAGCTAGTCGAACTCTCTGCTTTCGGGCAGAGAGGAACCTAGACGAGGCTATGGGTGGTAGACAGCTACCTAACCCCGTTTTTTACGGGATCTACAGGGAATTTTTGCATGAGCCTACGGGCTCGGATACTCCACGTTAAATTCGGCCTTGTGCCACATCTGACCGCGTGGGGAGGTTGGCAAATATCCTGCAGTTGAAGATTCGTCTCCAGCTGTGCTGGTCAAACTCTATACTTCCGGGCAGAGAGGATCCCCAGACGAGGCTTTATCGAAGTACAGAGTCTCGCCTCGGGAAACAGCTACACGGCCCCGTTTTATACGGAGTCTACGGGGAATTTTTGGACGATCCTACAGGCTCGGATACCCTACATTAAATTCGGCCTTGTGGCACATCTGACCACATGGGGCGGTTGGTAGATATCATTCGTCTCCAGTTGTGCTGTTCAACCTCTCTGCCTCCGGGCAAAGAGGATCCCCAGACAAAGGCTATGTCGAAGAGCAGAGTCTCATCTCGGGAGATAGCTACACGACCTCGTTTTTTATGGGGTCTACGGGAATTTTTGACCGAGCCTATGGGCTCGGATATTCCACATAAAATTCGGCCTTGTTCCACATCTGACCGCGTTGGGCGGTTGGTAGATATCCTGAAGTTGGAGATTCATTGTGGAATTCACTAGACTCTCTTCTAGCAGTTGACTACTTCTACGCGCCGCCGACGAATCTTATATGCGTTGTTCTTGTCCTAAATAGTATCGTTCATTATTAACCTTCATGCGATTGTTCTATTCAGTAACCTTCCCTAGGTTATAACACTAAGTCAAGCTATGATGATGTCATAATTTTCCAATAATGTGTTGCTGGAATTAAAACCTATTTTTACACCTTCATAGTGTTTTGACCCCAGTTTGAGGGTTAACTATTTACCCATAGCTGGGACCCTAACAGGTGTTACCATTCTGGGTCAGGGTGAAATTGGGAACAGCAGCATTTAAGAGGTGGTTCCACGCTCTTCAAATCCTCCTGATCAGAGGCGTTGATGTTTGACGTAGCTTATTGTTTTACTCAGGCTGCGGATGTAGTTTATTGTCATACCCAGAACGGGATAGAAATGTAGTTCTACAGAGGAATGCTGAGGATGCCATGAACCAAACATTTAAGCAACGACAAAGTCTTAGAGAAAATGGAAACAAAAAGGAAACATACACTTCAGGAAAAGGCAGTTGAAATTTCTAGGGCACATAATGAGGAAAGAGGGCTTGGAAAACCTGATACTCACAGGACAGATTGAGGCAAGAGGGACAGAGGAAAACAATGTATAATCAAGCTTGAGTAGATGGATGGGGAAATAGGTTTTAGGAGATAACAAAAAGACAACATTTATTAAGAGCTACAATCGACAGGAAATGGTGGAGAGCTACGTCCTGAGAGGAGACGGCACAGTTTGTGATCTACCTACACTTATTAAACTCTGTTATCACCCAAATTTCTTAATTAAAAAAGTATCAGCATTCTTTAGAAGTAAATTATATTAATAGATCTAGGGCACATCGATATGGTGAAATGGTTAGCAATTACGACTGAAAAGTGAGTTCGATCCTTACTGGGTGTTCCTTACTTTCGACCTTGTGCCATAATTAAGCCCCATTTAACTAATTAATAAGGAATATAGACATGGTGTAATGGGTTATCTCATTAGATTAATTACGACTGAGTTGTGAGTTCGATCCTCACTCAGTGCTTCCTACTTTCGACTTTGTGTCACATCTAAGGTACGCTTAGTAAATCATGAGGGCACGACGTGGTGTAATGGTTAGCACGCTTGTCTCATAAGGTAAATTACAATTATAAGTTGGATCCCATTAGGTGACTCATACTTTCGGTCTTATGCCATATTTAAGCTTCGCTTAGTAAATCAATATATTAATAGCCTTTAATACATCTTTTTTTTATATATTAGGGTGTTCGGAAAGTAATTACGTATTTCTCTGCTATAAATTATGAATCAACCGCCCAAAGAAAAACCAAAGCTGAATTTTCATAAACAGTATCAAAAATTAATTTATCATCTCTTCTATTTGAATTTTCGGCAAGTAATTACGTATTTCTCTGCTAAGAATTATGAGTCGAGTATGCAGAATGAAAGCTTAATGGTAGAAAATTGCTTCTAGAATTAGTTTATAATCATTTCCATTCGACAGTGTATTGTTTACTGTGGATTTCAGCGTCTAATTAGGAAAACTTGCTAAAAGGGAATAGAGGTTCCTTATCAGCTTTCATTCGAGAACTGATAACAACGTTCCGCCATCTGAAGCGATCTTTTAACTTTGAATGCCAACGTTTCGTCTTTTTATTGCACCGTTACAAGTGTTACATCACTTCAAACGCTTACAGCCAGCAACTTTATCCAGTAATCGAAGCATTACGTCGAAAGCTTGTTTTGGTAAACAGAAAATGTGTTATTCTATAGCAGGACAATAAAAGTACACACCCCAACAAAAGAAAAATAAGATCTTTAAGATGAGAGGTTCTTCCACGTCCATCACTAGAACATTTCATAATCGGTTGAACGTTTAGTAGTCCTGGGTATGACGATAAACCACATCCTGTAGCAACGCTACTGATCGGAAAATTGGAGCTTTTGAGGAGCGTGGAACCACCACTTAATTGCTGTTGTTTCCAGGTCAACTCTGATCCAGAGTGGTAGCACCTGTCAGGGTCCCAGGTTTGGGCAACTAGTGAAGCCTTAAACAATAACAAAACACTATGAAAGTATAAAAATACATTTTTATAGTAAAAATACAAGCAATATATTTTCATATATAAAAATTACTGACAATAAAGATTAATAGTAAAATGACCAACAATATATTTTCTGTAGTTGAAGGCATAAAATTGTGTTAAAAATATTTAGATTTCGGAATTAAATAATCCATACAGGTGTTAATATGCGGCTAAAGAAAATCAGTCAACCAACCAGAACGTTTAGAAATAAAAGTGAAGTTGGAAATATTCTTTGGGGAAACCCAGATTTCATTCAAATCTGCACTCGAAACATTGCCTTTTGGTTGGGTTGAATTACTGTCGATGAAAATGAAGGTGATTACATGTTTGATAAATAATATTTAAATACATTCAGCTTACCTTTGTTTGCTTTGTTTTTCTTTTATTAATTTACTGTTTCTGGTAAAGCGTAATTACTTTCCGAACTCCCTAATATTTAAATGAATTTAACTTATATTTATTTTATTAACGACGAGGGAGAAGTGTAACGGTTATCGTCACGGAAAGTGGAACCGTCGAACCGTGTTCAAATTCCGAGTTAGTCTATTGCGTTCATTTTGGCACTAATCTCCTTAGCAATGACAGGAATCCGTCTCTCCCCAACTTCCAGTTATTGGTTAAATAATTAATATATTGGGCTATCTAAGTTTGAATGTCAACCAGTCCATGAGAAGGAACTGCAATCCATGGAGAAGTTAACATGAAAACAACGTACTGTCTTTCACAAGAAAGCATGACAATTCATAAATAATAATGAAAAGGAATCTGTGGAGAGTCATGACCGCCTATGTCCTGAAGCGATATGACATTAAGAAAAATTAACATTATTAGCTTTAAAAATGTTATGAACCATGATTAAGTACCCTGACGTGGTGGAGTGTCATATGTGTTCCTATGACTCGGTTAACAAACAGGTTAATGGTTAGTAGTCAGAGAGAAACCTTAGTTATTTTGGGAAACAAACCTCAATGATTAGAAACCTGGAGCGAACAACAGCTCTCCAGTAATAGATAAACAAGCATTAAAATCTATACGTTGGTGGATGATATTAAAGACAGTCAACTATAACGGCATGGATCAACCAGTGCTAGTTAGCTTAATACTGCAATTGGTGCGTTCACTAGTATTGGATCGTACTTACAATGTCAGGTAACCAATTGATTATTAAGTTTATTTATTCATATCACATTGACAGAAAAAATGCAAGATACTTGTTTATGGTGTTCGATTTCGCTCGAAATAAAGAAGAAAAAACTTTTGACGATTTTTTTTTTGTTTTCATCTTTATCGTTGTATTTTAACGCTACGCTCAGTTTGTTTTTAAATTTTACAACAGTTACGTAGCTCAGGAAAAAATCCAAAAGAAAGAAGAGAAAATAAAAACCATGAGAAATGGATTGTTTACAACAATGTGGAGCGAAAATGCTCATGTGTAAAACGAACTGAGTCACCGTTAACCACTCGAAAAGCCGATTTGCATCCGAAGAAAATCAGGCTGTGTATCTGATGCAGTATGTGTTGTGTATTACGAGCTCTTTCAGACAAGTATTGATTCCAGAATAGTATTGATTTCAGAAAGTATTCATTTTATTTTATTTTAATTTTATTTTTTTCAGATAAGTATTGATTTCGGGTAAGTATTTCGGGTACTGATTTTAGATAAGAATTATCCCTTCAAATTTTCCAAACATGTAATCATTAGTATTGTAACCGGAAAATTTTCTTTATAATCTTTCTATACTAAATTCATACATCTTTAATATTTCGAAATTTTTAGTAAATGCAAATTTCCGTATCTAATTATATCGTCCATTTTTTTATAACAAAAAAATCAGAAATTTCATTTTAAGATCTTCAAAATAAGCATAAAAAAAAACAAAATATTCAAAAAGATTTAATAGAGATAAATATTCAAATATGTATTTTTATTATCGTATTATTTTATAAAATTTATCTATTTATAAAATTTATCTATTTATAAAATTTATCTATTTATAAAATGTATCTATTTATAAGCGTCCATTTTTTAACATTGCTGTAATTACTTAGATTTACTCATTTTCCATTTTTAAATTTCTGAAAATTTTTAATTAATCGGTAACTATAAAATATCAATTTTCAATTTCTAAGGTTAAGCTGAAGAATGTTTTCCGCGCTAATCGAGTATTATACATGCACTTTTAGCATTTTGCTACCACTTGATTGCATTATATTATTATTTTCGATTCAGCGAATACTATTGGTCGAAAAGGATTTCAATGAATTTGCTATGTAATAGTTTCTTTCGACGGCTATTTTTGTACAAACTAAACACTAAAGTGGATCACAGAAGACTTGAATAATTCTTCGACTTCCGATTGGCTAATGTATGTGAAAAATATTACAACGTCTACGCAGTTGTGTTCAAAGTGAATTTACCGCCAAAATTTGGTTATGCGTTCTCGAGCCTATCACGTAATTCACATTAATTATAAATACTTTGACGGATCCTCATTCATTCTCTTTTCTCTTTCCTTCTCTCACATACAAGTTGCAACTCAGTATGAATTCCTCGAGTCATTTCATCATTCGACTTTGTATATTATTGTAATATAAAATCTTTTTTATTATTTATTTAAAAAATATTGTTGTCTTATATTTGTAGTGTTTGACAGTTTATGCCACACAAATAAATTAAAATGTTTTCGTTCACCCAGCAAAAAAAAAAATTATATCTCCTGATCTATTTATTTAAATAAACTAATCACCCCGCAACACACTAAATGAATTTCAGTATATAAAAATGTTAGTGCACTAATCGAAAACACATTAATCGAGGAATTCATGTAACTATTCTTTGGAAGACAGTACTGTTTAGTCTTGTGGTTATTTTAGCAGTAGAAAATCAAGAAAGTATGTAACCCATTCCATATAAGGAACGTATCAACCGTCTTCTCTCCCTCTAAATGCAATACAGCAATTAACACCAATAAACATGAATAGGTAAAAAGTACGTTTCTTTCGATTCTGCGAAAATAAAAATAACCAAATGCGGATGGTAGCATTAAAATCATCATTATTTTGTTACTAAAAATGATCAAAATCAATTCGCGCCTCTTATTTTACGTTTTGTTCTTTCAGTCACTATCCCACGAATTTTGAAAGCTATTTCCGTCTCCACAATATGAAGAGCTCATATCCTCTCACACTCCGTATTCCTTCTATCGTCTGTTTCTCTGCTTCTCATCAAACTGACTTGTTTGGTTATGTATCGATTTGTTTGCCAGTCGCTGTAGCAAAAAGGCAAGGGCGATGAACTGAGAAATGATGGGGAAAAAAATACAATGTGTTTCATAAAAGAGAAAACGGCGGCGGAAACGGAAGAATGTTAGAGCAGAAACGCGATGAAGAGGCGGAGAAAGTTTGAAGTTAACGAATGGAAAGGAAAGATGAGACTTCTGTCAATATTTCTCACTGCAATGCGTCTGGTTGATGGGGCAGCAACGAAGTTTGGTAAGTTGCATGAGTTATTTCGACCACGGTAGCAATCACGTGTTTCACAAGGACGAATGTTTTCATTTTCATACGTATATTGCACTGGAGACGAACCAAATATTCGCTATGACCTCGTCTTATTTCGGTTCTAAAAAAGGCCAACTCCATAAGCTAGACACAAAATATACGTGTTTACTATGCTTAGGTTAGACTGGCATATGGACACAGGGAGCACTAAGGGAGGATCGAATGCACTTATTGGAGGTCGTGATATGTTGTTGGTGCACAATCTAATTTATTAACTGTGATTGCAAGTTATTCCGGGTGCTGCCCGGAATAAGACAATCTTGAAACAAGGTATTTTGAAAAACGTAACACAGTAATTGTAATGCAATCCATTAAAATTAAACAAGTGAATTTTTGAATGAAAATAAAGACATAAACTTTTTAATAACAAATAAGCATTTATTTGATGCTTTCTACACCGTGTTGTATGTTTAATAAATCCCTTGAGAAGAAAAGAAAATTTCACTTACACACATTGAGGTGTGTTTAATAAATGCCTTGTAAATCAGGGGAAAGCAGGCAGTTAACTTTGTTGGAGAATCTACGTCGGCAAATCGGGAAATGTCGATTCTGTTGATGAGCGAATGACCCATGTAATCCTTTTCTCTCCCTTCTTTTTTTTATCTTCGGTATTTATAGTTTCCTAGCAGCAGGTGGTAGTTTAAAAATGAAGCCCTTCAAAAAACAAGGGAAGCGTTGTCAGTGGTCGAATAATAATTTGAATTTTATTTTCGTATATTTTAAAACGCTGCCGGAAGTGCCACTCGGAGCCTATGCGTAAATGTCTCATTTTGGTCATTCGACTCCTGACTTTAAAGACGGCAACTTCCGGTCGACCCGACACACTTTACTAGCGAATTGCTTTTTGTAGATGCGTTTATTAACTATCATGCTGATCTTTTACTTAGGCGACACATCATTTTGTAACATTATTTTGTTCCTATGTGCCATGCCCCGTTGCAAACAATTACAGATTCACCAGTCTTTAAAAAACAACAAAAACAAAATAAACGTTTCAACAGCAAACGCACGGTGTGCACTGGTCCAAGCCATGATGTTAAATGATGGTATCTGAAAAAATGGTAAAACATTAAATAGATGAAGACGCTATTGCCACTTACCTAAGTTTACTAGCACCACACAAGTGACAGTTCAAAATGTGGTATATATTTCAGCCGCAACTTGTATATACAGGGTGTCCCATAATGATTAGGACACATTTTAAATGCAAGTATCTTGGATTATAAAAATGACAGAGAGTATCAAATATATTTATTACATAACTAATATATAAGAGTTCAGCATATTATCTAAGATTTGAACATTACGTCCCTGAGATAATCATCACCACTAAGAGGAAATACACGAGCTCGTTCTCTCATTTCAAACACATTTACCATTGCCTGCCTCAGGAGTAATGAATAGCGGCTCGGATTGAGGAATCGGAGAGCCGAGTTCGAATTCCACTCGAATCTATTACATTCACTTACGTGCTAATACTCTTGAGAAAGATATGAATCCTTCTCCCCCATGGGTAAATAGCAGGACAGACCGGGTTTTGTAGCCTTGGATGGCAACTGGTCTACCGCAAAAAGAAATGGCAACCTACTTCGGGAAAAAAATCTGGCTCGTCAGTGATGTACCAAAAGATACATGATCGCCTAAGCGTGTATCACGCATGGCACATAACTGACTTATTGTCTCATACAAGATTACCTGTCACTTTCCAAAATACTATCGGAATTACCTTTTGTTCTGCAACGTATGTAATTTATTTTGGAACGCACGGCATTATAAACGTCCACCATCAGCAAAAAAGATATCAGATACCTGTAGAAAATAGCAAAATCTTAGATAATATGCTGAACTCTAGTATATCAGTTATGTAATAAATATATTTGGTACTCAATGTAATTTTTATAATCCAAGATACTTGCTTTATCCCATCACGCCATTCTGGGTAAGACGATAAACTAAATCCGACAGCAGGGCCTCTGATCAGGAGGTTTCGAGGAGCATGGAACTATCTCTTAATTGCTGGTGTTCCCAGGTCCACCCTAACCCAAGGTGGCAGCATCTGTTAGGGTCCCAACTATGGACAAATAGTTAACACCAAACTGGGGTGAAAACACTATGAAATTATAAAAATAGATTTTAATACCAAGAATAAAGTTTTTGATGAAAATTATTACCTGCAATACATTTTTGAAGAAAATTTTTTACCAGCATTACATTTTTGAAGGAAAATGTATTACACGCTATACATTTTTGGAAAAAAATATCATCAGTAATAAAAATCTTGTCGGCATTAAATAACCCATTAAGGTTGATATACCGTAAAACAAACCAAACCAAACATTATTCCATCATTATAGCACAACCTGTATAAATATCTTCAGAAGCGAACGGTGGAAATGTGCGAATTGCTTAAAAAACAATTTGTTTGCTTTTTTTTAAATTAAATTTGCAAGTGTTTGATAATGTATTTTCAGAAGTATTATCTGTGGTCATTTAGAATTGTAATGCAAGTTGTTCCATTCACGTTGTCACAGGACGAAGGAAGATACACACCTGAGTACATGATGATGCTGAAATACAAAAAAAAAAAAAAAAAACTAATAGAAAAATAACATTAAATCCATAGTGGTATCAAAAGTTATCAGTATCTTATATGGCTCCTACTGGCACAAACTACAGCTACAACTTGACATTTGCTGCGGCTTACGCCTATATAGTGTTGAAACACCTGTTCGCGTAGGAAAATTACGATGAAAAAAATACTGAACTGCAATATAATACCTAATCGCCTAATATGCCAAGAATGATGGACAATCTCCTTACAGATGAAGAAAAGACTTCAAGACTGTGGTTCTATCGACGAACGCTTATGTAATAGAATGTAAGAAACGAGAAAACGTTAAGAAAAATAGGAACTACACAAAGAAAATTATACTTACAATCAGAATGAGACAGTTAATGAAGAATGGTCAGGATAATTTAACACTCACGGCATATACTGAAATCACCGAGTGACATCCTTCTTCTTCATGTAGGCGATCATGGCTCTTCACAACTTCCTGTCCCGTGTAGCTCTTAATAAATTTTGTCTTTCTGTTATTTCTCCTAAAGCCTGTTCTGCCATCCATTTACTCAAGGTCAATAAGTACGTCATGCGCGATTTCCCCCGTCTCTCTTGCCTTCTATCTGTCCTGTGAGTATCAGATTTTCTAAGCCCTCCTTCTTCATTATGTTCCATAGAAACCGCAACTGTTTCTTTCTGATATTAAGTATAAGTTTCCATTTTTGTCTCCATTTTCTCTAAAACTTGGTCGTTGATCAAATGTTCGGTCCAGTATATATATTCCTGTTGCTTCAAGCCTCTTCTTCATCTTTGGGGGGTGGGTATTGTCCAGCACTCACTGCAATACAGGAGGGCAGATATCACGTGACAGCTCAGTACTTCTTTCTTCGTTTCTAGCGAAGTTTTTCTATTTCTTACTATTCTGCTTTTCTTTTGGAATGCTCCCTTGACTTCAATAATCAGAAATAGTGATACGAAATGTGAGATTCTGGTGAACATCCCCTAGGTCATCAGAAGATCACATATTACGCTTGGAAAGACTGATTGAAAAGACAAGAAAATTAGACAAAAAAAAAGAACAAAGGGAGACAACTGCTATACATCTAATCTTTCCTATGTGCCACATTCTTTCAGTATGTGGGTAATCATGGCTCTCTACAGCTGTTGTTCTGTTGCTCTAAAAACTCTTGTCCTTTTACCACCCATCTTTGTCTTTGTGGTCCTCGTGGTATCATCCATTCACACAAATTCACCAAGTCAGCTACTTGCTGTTTCCCCACTGACTCTCTTGCCGTGAGTGCTTTTGGAATGCAACTCGCAAGTAACGCTTGTAACCTACTTAACGAATTTATGCGAATGAATGACAAAACAAGAACATGTAACTGTTTTCCTTTGCCTCGCTTGCTTGAAATCTTACCTATGAGTGTTAAAGTCTATAAGCCTTCTTTTCATTATCTTGGCAGGTTTAGTATAAATGTTGATAACATATCGGAACCTTATTCTCCTTTATGTTCCATGTCCCCTCAGGATGTAGGCGATCATGGCTCTCCACAACTTCCCGTCCCTTGTAGTTCTTAATACACTTTGTCTTTCTGTTATTTTTCCTAAGTCCTGTTCTGCCACCCATTTACTCAAGCTCACCAAGTATGTTATACATTGCTTTCCTTTGTCCCTCTAAACCTCTATCCATCTCATAAGTATCAGATTTTCCAAGCCTTCCTTCCTCGTTATGGGCTCCAAAAGTGTCAACTGCCGCTTCTTGGTGTTAAGTATTGGTTTCCATTTTGTTTTCATTTTCTCTAAAATTTTGTCACATGTTCGGCTCATGGTATCCTTTTGTAACACCAAATTTTGGTTGTTTCAAGTCCCCTCTTCTTCTTTGAGGAGATTTTCCAGCACTCACTGCCATACAGGTGGACAGGTATCATGTATCAAATTAGCACTCTTTCCCTTGTTTCTATCGAAGGTTTTCTATTTCTTATTATTCTTCTTAACTTTTTGTAATGCTTCCTTGACTTCACTAATCAGAAAAGATGATCCAAAATGGGGAGGCAACTGCTACTTATCTAATCTTTCCTATGTGCCATGTCCTTTCAGTATGTGGGTAATCATGGATCTCTACAGCTGTTGTTCTGTTGCTCGAAAAAATCTTGTCCTTTTACCACTCATCTTTGTCTTTGTGGTCCTCGTGGTATCATCCATTCACTCAAATTTACCAAGTCGGCTACTTGCTGTTTCACTGCTGACTCTCTTGCCGTCAATATATCCCGTGAGTGCTTTTGGAATGCATCTCGCGCATATCCTGAAGAGAAATGGCACATAAATAAAAAGCAAATTCAATTCACATTGAGTTCCCCATTCCTGAGCCTGTGCCAAAAGTAAGATTTTTTTAAAAATGCATTAAGCTATAATCCTCCTGGTACAATGTGGACTGAGATCTGTTAATAGCTAACCTAACCTACCTCGCGAACTTTTGTAAATGGATGGCGGAACAAGGTTTAGGAGAGATAACATAACGTCAAAATTTATTAAGAGCTACAAAGAAATAAGAACTGGGTGATATGTCCTTGAGCATGGACAGTGGAACAAGAACAATCTACCCGCAGAGATTAAATAAAGTGTTCTGTTCTAAATTTCCTGAAGGTTAACGAAATGAAGAACACATCAACCAAACATTGTGATAACAACAACAAAGTTAGGGACAATAGTCTGCATATAAATAATACTTTCAAAAAGATTTATTTGTTTATTAAATACTGTAAACTTGCAGACATTCTAAAGCCAGACGTTTACATTAGTGAATGACAATTTATCAACAGAGCTAAGTTTGAGATGCTAACCTGTGGTTCTACAGTAGGATATTGAGTAAACTATGGATGGTGTATATGAATAACAAAGACATTTTAAGGAAAATATAAACAAAAAAGAATCAGAAAAGAGTTGAAATTTCTAGGAGATATAATGAGAAAAAGAAGGCTTGGAAAAATTGACACTTACAGGACATTTTGAATGAAATAGGGGAAAACTGCAAGTAACCCACATAACAAGTTTATTTAATTGGATGGTAGAACAGGAAGGTTAGTAACAAAATAAATATTACTAAGAGCTATAAAGAATAGGAAGTTGTAGAGAGCCATGATCAACAACGTCCTGGAGGGACACGGCACATAGAAGAAGAAGATTTGGATAAAGTCCAATTCTCATGTACAATGCAACCTCATATTTTATCTAATTTCGTAGTTTCCGAGTTTATACGGGCAATGAAACGCCCGTAATTCAATAAATGAAAGCAATAAATAAATTGTTTTTAGATACAGTCTCCATTCAGAAATGAGTACAAAATATTCCTAAAATGTGAATAAAGCACTATAGCACTAAATCAAATAAACATCAGACAAAGGTTCGACGAGGATAACAAAAACGCAGTAAGATTACGTACAGCAGCACAACGAAAATTTAATACCTCCTACCTACAAATCCATAATTTAAGCCTATTGCATCTAAATAGAGAAAAGGCACGCAGAACTATCAAAGAACTGTGTTAAACTCATTGCTTGCAAGTCCGATTCTATAATAACGAAAACAGTTCCAATATAAACGGAGAAACGTCCACTTTGTACATTCATAAAATCTACAATATAGACATTTTCGCCGTGCGGTTATTTTTAGCAAGTTAATCTAGAAGGTAACTTCAAAAATAAATCCAACTTTAAGAGAAAGGATAAGGTAAGCTCAACATCTCCGGTGCAAAAGCCATTGCCCAATTCTGCCTTGAATGCCGCCAAAGACCACACCTGTGAGATGAAGGAGGCGCAAAATGCGCTAACTGAATAAAATGAGTGATGATGCTTTCAGTTGATCAGTTAAGTACCATAAGTGATACATGTTTTCGATTCATGACTAGGCAGAAGATTTTCCTGTAGTAGGTTGCCATTTCTTTCTAGTAGACGTTCCCAACCAATGCTATTGAACACAGTCTGTCCTGCTATTAAACCCTGGCGAGAGAAAACATGAATTCTTTGTTAGACATTTTCATGACGGTCGATCCTCGAGTATCGCTTCCAAAGGTTGGCAGTGAATATTTCGGAGACAGTAGGAAAGCGTAGTGAAGGTTCGCAGTGGATATCACAGCAGAGTGTAGTTCATCCTTCTCCTGGTCGCCTTTTGTCCTTCTGGTAGGAGGAAACAAGATGGCCGCCTTTATACACTATGAATATAGTGTTGGGCGGTTTCTGATTGGTCAACCTTCTATTGGTCGACTATAAAGGGAAATAAGTCATTCTGACTCGCTCACTAGTTATACCCATATGTACCCAAAAAACCGTAACATTCTTACCTTTCCCGAGGGTATTTGTGCGTAAGTGAATGTAACAGATGAAATATCTACATTTGTTTATTAAGGCAACCGTTAGTTCGGTTAAATTAATTTTAACTTCGTTAAACGCGTTTAGAATCGAACCTCACCTTCCAGGACTTTTTTTTTTCATTCCGGAGAAATGCAATCTGATTCTTTTATCTATGGCAACAGACAGACGCCCATCTACTCCTATTTACAGGAGGCTGACAAACTCATGAGGTATTTAATTTGTCCCCCTTCCAACACGTGTAAAGCGGCTGTTCAGTCTTTGCGACGAAAGCGTGAAAATCATTTGCACAAAGAAATCTCCCGCCATTATGTATTACTTAAAAAGAGCCTTTGGCAGTTTTATAAACAACATTCTTTTTTTAAGTGGCCCAAACCGGGTCATGGCCGTTTAACGTATTAGGTGTAAACATAGAGATTAAAAAAAAAAGAGAGAGAGAGAAAGAGGCGAGAAAGAAAGAAAGAAAGAAAAGAAAGGTCAAACGTGATGAAAAAAAAATAGGATGAAAAAGAAAGGAAGAAAGAATAAATCTGAATAGAAAAAAAATTCAAATTCGACCACAAAGAAAGACGAAAGTTGCGTGAAAAAGAAATTTAAAAAAAAAAGGTAAAATCGGACGATAAAAAAGTTAAGAGGATAAGAAAGAAAGAAAAACTTGAACAGACTGAGATCGATGAAGACACTAATAAAGAAGAGGCGTGGATAGATAGATAGATAGATAGATAGATAGATAGATAGATAGATTGATAGATAGATAGATTGATTGAGAGGTAAAGACGATAAAAAAGAAAGAAAGAAAAGGCAAAATAGGATAGGAAAGAAAGAAAAAGAAAATTAAAATTCGACGAGTGAGAAAGATAAAAATATTATAAGAGAGAAAGAAAGAAAAAGAAAGAAAGAAAAAAGAGAAAGAAAGAAAGGCAAAATCGGACGATAAAGAAAGTTAAGATAAGAAAGAAAGAATAAAAGAAAGAATAAAGAAAGAAAATCCTGAACAGACTTAGATGAAAACGCTAATTAAGAACACGCTAAGATAGATATATAATGACTTTCTAAGCTTAGCTTAAATGTGGCATAAGGCCGAAAGTATGGGGCACCCAGTGAGGATCGAAAGCATGACTCTTTAAATCAATTACGACTGAGTAGTGAGTTCAATCTTCATGAATGCGTCACAATTCCGGCGTTGTGCCACATGTAAGCTAGGCATCGAAAACCATTGGGAACTTCGATGTGATGCAATGGTCAGCAAGTTTGTCTCGCTAGATCAATTATGCCCGTATATAGTGAGTTCAATGTGGTATGTCTACTAACAAAAGTAATGGAAAGAAAAAGGAAAAGAAACTAAATGAAATCGGATAGATTAAAAAAAATAAAATTTAAAATTCCAAGCATCCCTCGTTCGTGCGCATGTGTAGACGCACTAACATAACAATTTTAGTCTGATGAAGTCCTAAACGACGAAATGCGTCAAAAGAAAACTATTTTCGCTTCATCATACTTTCCCTGATATATAAAAATAGGCACGGTGGCGTAATCGGTAGCGGCTCGGATTGAGGAATCGGAGAGACAAGTTCTAATTCCAGTCGAATCTATTACATTCACTTACGTGCTTATACTCTTACGAAAGGTATGGATCCTCTTCTTGTCCCCCCAGTTATGGGTAAATAGCAGGACAGACTGGGTTCTCTTGGATGACAACTGGTCTACTGTAGAAAGAAATCGCAACATACTGCGGCAAAAAAATCTGCCTCGTCAGTCATTTATCGAAAGATTCATGATCGCCTGAGCGTGTATCAGTATATATATCAGTCAGTTATATGCCATGAGTGATTATATATATATCAGTCAGTGATTATATATATATATATGTATCAGTCATTTATCGAAACACGCTTAGGCGATCATGTATCTTTTGATAAATGACTGATACACACACACACACACACACACACACATATATATATATATATATATATATATATATATGTATGCATGTATATATCAGTCTGATTATATATATATATATATATATATATATATATATATATATGCGTGATACACGCTTAGGCGATCATGTATCTTTCGATAAATGACTGACGAGGCGTATATATATATATATATATATATATATATATATACATTTCCACATCTTACTTAGATGAGAGCCTCCCCCTTACCTCTTTATTCGTCTCGTTTTGGCATCCATAAGCCCCTAAGTTATCTCTTGATACCAGCAACCGATTTGTTAGGTATCATGCGTATATGATAGATAAACTCTGTATCCTTGAGTGGGTTCATTGTCTCTCCATCCACTTAGTACCACTGTGTGCCTTGTCCGTCCAGATGATGATTTGCAGGCTAATGAGGCAGGTTGGCATAGTTGCCTTGTTTCAGGTGAATACATACATGCATAATCGTATGGCCATTCGTATTCGAAGATACCTGTCTACTGCCATCCCTATTGCACATTTCCATTTGCTCAACACTCACAGAGACTAATTGTGGTTTGTATTGCAACTATGATGAGCAGACTTTAATTACAGTTTCTGGCGTGATCAACAATTTGAACAAGGCCAGGTCATCATGCACAGCTATCAGTCAACAGCCAAGAGTTCCGTCTACCCAATTTCAATTTCACTCACAAGTCTTGGGTCAATCCATGATATGGTTTTCAGGTACTTTCCAAATGTGCCGCACGCTGGGATCGATCTCAATCCAGTCCGATAACATCAGGAATTTCTTCTTTCTGACAAATCGACCATGGTGAGATTCGAACCCGGGTCTCATGGTCAGAAACCGAACGTTCTAACCACTCGCCCATACATACATGCATACATATATTCATGCAGACATACATGCAGATATACATACATACATTCTTCCCAAGCAGCCTGAGGCGATAGATAACGCTGAAATTCGAGTAAATAGTTCGTTAATTTTTAAGTTGTTGTTATTTCTATAATTTACCCCGGTTATATAAACACACACACACACACACACACACACATATATATATATATATATATATATATATATATAAATAAATATATATATATATATATATATATATATATATATATATATATATATATATATATATATATATATATATATATATATATATATATATATATATATATATATATATATATATATATATATATATATATATATATACACTGAAATACAGATTAAGATACCGAGACAAATGCAACAAGATGAAAGAAAATTTCAGATTGAGACAAATGTATGTACCGCATAGGCAGAAGGATCAGGAGATTTTTACTCCTGTTTTTGACGTCATATCTTATAGCGTTTTAGGGAAGGTCGGAAAATAATACCTCTTACATTTACACGGAAGCGACAACAGATACAGACACCTGGAGAGGAAACTTTTCAGCTGCCAAAAAGCTATTTTTTTCACATAGTCACCTCCATTGGCTATGCATTCCCCTCAGCGATGAATAAGAGCTTGTATAATAATGGTGACGTCATCTAGTAAGATATATTGATATATTAGGTTGAGTCAAAAGATTTTACGGATTTTCACTGATAATATTTGGCATCTTGTACTTCATGGAGTAATGGATTGCGGCTCGGATTGAGGAATCGGAAATCCGAGTTCGATTCCAGTCGAATTCATTGCATTCCCTTACTTGATAATGGCCTTGAAAAAGGTATGAATGCATCTCTTCTCCCCACGCCCAGCTATGGGTAAATAGCAGGACTTACTGGGTTCTATAGCCTTGGGTGACGGAAACTTTGAATTCAAACCAGCCTGGAGTGGGTTGGTCTCCACCAGGATATCTTGCCAAAGGCGCACCACTTCTACTGGGTCTGCAGTACATATGTTACCCCTATGACTCTAATGAGTTACGGCACTCGTGATCGTTACCTCCATGTTATATCATTAATTTGATACAACTTGTCTAATCGTTGCTGAATTATTTATTCTTTATTTTCATATATATATATATATATATATATATATGAAAATAAAGAATAAATATATATATGAAAATAAAAAATATATATATATATATATATATATATATATATATATATATATATATATAAAACATTGTTTATTCTTTATTTTACAACTTTGATAATGAGTGGTGAAAAAATTGCAATTAGAGTCATTTTACGCTCAAAGGACTGAGTGCAAGCAGCAGCAAAAGAAATTGATGATATTTCAAGAATGTGTAGCAAAAAAAAAAACTGGGTTAGACATTTCAAGGAAGCTTACACCAGCCTTGAAGACAAGCCCAAATCAGGAAAACCTTCTGTTGTGGCAGATTAGAACTGGCTTGAAATGAGTGGAAAAATACTGACTCAAGATACGGCCAAGTCACCTCACATGTATAACCTAAATCCACTTCTCTTTTCCATATTTGTTAATGTATATTCAGTTTGCTGCATGAAGAAGCTATTGCCTAATTATATTTTCTGTAAATATAAAGCTAAATTGTTCTCTCTCAAATGTTAAAACGCGTCCTTGACTTCATTCACCCATCTACATTTGTGTTAAGATATTGTGGGAATAATAATTCTCTATTGGAATATTAAGTTTCCAGTAAGGACACTAGTCTGAGTAGATCAGTGTATAATAAGAGCTTGATCGATTATTGAAATTATAGTCCCCACAAAATTAAACGCCATCTTTAATTGAAAGGTTGCAAAAGTACATTCTTGACAAGGAGTACAACTTCATCATGACTGAAGAAAAACCGTTGTCTACTGTGTGATGACAAAACGTTGCCAGCTTGGTTTCGGAGCTATTGAATATTACAAACCACTAATCCGTGAGAGCTAGATTAAAAGATAGATCAGTAATAAGATACTGATTATCTACATAAGCCATGGTATCGTCAGCATATATTTATTAATATCTCTTTTCTAAAAATATATTAATAGTAGTACTCGTTTGGAAAACCTCGGATAGCTCAACTTGTAGATATGTCAGGACAAATCGGTACCCGAGAAAATAGTTGGAAATAAAAAAAAAAGACAGAACTAAAAACATCAAACAAGACGAAACAAATCGCCAAGTGCTTTAAGTCCTTAGTCCAAAGAAAAAAAACCCAAACGAGTAGAAAGACTAAAACGTAGAGTGCTCAATACGCTAAATAAAGCGATAAACTAGACCAGTTTACCCTGAAGATTCGTTTAGGTGAAACCTAGGTAGGTTTGCCTGGATCCTTAGGATTTATTCTAGTCTCTTTTCTAAATATATATTTAGTTCTGAAGATACAATTGTTTAACTGCGAAGAAATAAAACATAAAAAAAAAAAGATTTGGCAAGATTTTGACTCATGTGGAAATCATTAAGCTCTGCTGCGTTTGACTTATAGCTGCAAAGAATAGCAAAAAGCAATTGTCAGGTTATACCCTTGTAATAACCACAGAATCATTGTCACTTTCTACAGGAAAGAGATTAGGAAAGTGGTACACCTTCAGAGGCCATTATTTCTATAAACAGAACTTTGTACTCGTTTAGACAATCACTGGTAGCAGGACTAGTGCATCAATTTTAAGGTCCATAAAAGGGCTCGAAATATAGTATTTAGTCTCGGAAGACGTAACCTTAGGAATAAGGAAAATGTGATAGATGCACCTCTTCTTAATGTATTTCTGTGAATAACTGTTGAAGTTACCTCTTCCTTAATTTTCTAATTTTGAAACCGCTACTTGGGGACGCTCTGATTTGACTGTATATACTTGGCGAGACCTCGTCTTCTCTTTTATTCTCACTTTTCAGCTGATATACCCCGATGTAAATCTCTAGTAAAGATTTGCGTCTTCCTCTTTACGGGGGATGGGGTATGCATTTCTTTCGGGAAACACGTATGAACATTACACTCTTATTTTATGTCAATACACATATACCTGTTTGTACATATATATATATATATATATATATATATATATATATATATATATATATATACACCGGTTTTTGTTGTTGTCTTCATCTTTTTCCTTTTACTTTTCTGTTGGCGGGCTCATACTCAGAGAGTCCGCCATGTTTGTAGTGGGCTATTTCAGGAGACACACGTGTTTGTCTCACAACGCGTACAAACGGCCCGCTACAATAACGTTTTAGTTTCTCTACGGAGATAATCGAACGCCATCTATCTAGCTCAGTGATTCCCAAGTGACGTGCCACGATACACCGACATGCCGCACGATTCTCTTAAGTGGGCCGTAAAATAAGGTAACGGCATATATATATATATATATATGTGTGTGTGTGTGTGTGTGTGTGTGTGTGTGCGCGCGGAAGTAGAAATGGTACAGTATTTGAACAACTATTAAACTTTTTCAATTAATTCTTTTCCCTAATCTTCTCATTATGTTATTTTAAATACATTTTTTTTAATATTTATTTTTTGGAAAGTATTTTTATTTGTTTAATTTAACTTTTAAAAAGTTTTCTTTATTTGAATAAATGAATATTAACCTTTTTTTTTTCATATAATTGTATTCAACATTCTTTGTTTAATTCAACATTTATAGTTTTATTTCATAACATTTAAATGTTTCCGCTTTAAAACTTTTTCCAAGTATGTCGTGATATTTTATTTCCTCCTAGGTGTGTCGTTGCTTAGAAAGGTTAACATGCTGTTCATATAATGAATTTTGTGACCATTTACTGTGCTATAGTGTTGATTGAGTGCCACACACACACACATTTGTGAAATGATGAATTTGACCCCAAATGTCCAAGAACAATGTTTCAATTGGTGGTTACATCTTGGTATATATGCGTGTAAGGTAAGACATTGAAGGGAACAAGAAAGGAGAGGAGAGTCTGAATTGACAGTCTTGAGAGTATTAAGAGTTGCAATATTTACCGGTTAAGTAAAGAGTTTAAAAAAAAACAAACAAACAAACAACCCGGTAAAAACAAGCAGTGTCAACAAAAAGGTATAATTTCCATACCGAATTATACTGGGAAAATTTTGAAATAGGGAAGTTTACAAATGAAGTTTGCATTAGTTTTTTGTAAAAATAATTTTGTTCGTCCAATACAAGGTCCAAGGAACAAAAAAACTAGTAGATTACTGAATTGTAATGGCGAACCCTTTATTTCGTTCACCTGGATAGATTGTCCGAGTTCCACATATCATGCCTCTTCCGGGTGTCTCAGTTATTTCCCTTTAAATCAACTCTCTAGATTTTGCTGTGGCCTGGTACTGAACTCACAACTCTTTGGGTCTCGTCAATGGATCAAACCAACTGGCCCATTTGTCAATGGACGAAATAAAGAGTTTGGATCGAAATTCCACTCACCTGAGGAAGCCTGAAACGTACAACGGCCGAAACGTTGTGAATATGACAATAAAGATGACGATAACATTCCGAATAATGTAAATAATGCAAGTAATCATAATACCTCATCTAAGAGATATAGACATAATTTCTTGGTTCGTAAATTAAATAAACGCTTTAGTTCAAAATTCTCGGAAGTTTACCCAAGTCGACGGACGCTGGAAGAAGGCAGGAGAACTAAACCACTAAATTAACTTACCCTGAAAGTCATGGCAGTTCACAGATATTAAAGAAAGTTGTGGCGAATGACCACTTACATCATGGCGTTTTTTTTTTTTTTTTTGTTTTTTTTTATCAAAACTAAACCAAAGTAAAATGAAAGGAAAATGGCGAATAGAGGTCAAATAAAATAAGGAAGTGAAAATAAAAGAATCGTCTGAAATTAGTGAACGTTTCTTTCCAGAAACTAAACAACGTACAGGGAAACATAAAAAAGTTGGTTTAAACAAAGAAAAGAATGTCGCAAAGTTCAGCAATCTTTGTAATATATCCTCCAATATAGCAGCGAATACTGGACATTTTTTTCATATTTTTGAAGAAAGACAACTTCTCGGTTGAAATGGAATTGACACAAAGGGAAGCGAATGGAAAGGACAAAATGGATGAAATAAAGAAGCGAAGAAGATAAAAGAGAATTTGGATATTGTCTAGATATTCAAAAGATAAACTCCTGTGTTTCAAGGGCATTTTTCTTCTGTATTTCTGTGGCTCAACATCGATTCAGAAAAGAAAATAAGACGATCATATCAGACCACAAAGTAATTAGACAAAGCTAATAAAGGACGAGCCACGTAGCATTTATAACATCAATGACTTCCTTTTTTAATTCATCATGGTTTCGTCTCTGTTCATTCGTTTCTTTTCTTTTCATTTTTTTCCGCCACCATATTTGTTGTTTTCTTTATAGATTGAAACTTTGCTTTGTTTATTCGGTTCTACAGAAGAATGTTGAGAATACCACGGACCGAACATGTAAGTAACAAAAAAGTTATTTACACTATTTACATTGTTCGGACTATTGTCCTCATCTTTATTGTCATATTCACGACGTTTCGGCCGTTGTACGCTCCGGCCTTCTTCAGGTGATTGGAATTTCGAACTGAACCCTTTATTTCGCCCATCGGGGTAGATTTTTCTAATTCCACGTGCCATGCTTCTTCCGGAGTTTTGTTCACCTCTGCAGTAGCCAGGTAGTGAACTAACAACTCCTCAGATCAAGTCAATAGAGTCAACCAAACGCTTTTATCCACTGGGCCATGTGTACTCGCACGACGGCCGAAACGTTGTGAATATGGCTACAGAGAAAAGGATAACAGTCCGAACAACGTAAATAGTGTAAATAATTACAATACCCCATTTCAGCAATACAGACAGAACAACGAAGCTTTAGAGAAAATGTAAACAAAAAGGACACATGTACTTAATATCAGGAAGAGACGGCTGAAATTTCCTGGGCACATGATGAAGAAAGAGGGTATAGGAATTAAATCCTATATATATTTTTCAGCCAATAAAATCCGATCAGCAGATTTATTTGATAAACAATCATTACAAGTGAAAATACTGCCAAACTACTTGCAGACGTAGTTGTAGACCTACAACGTGTTATTTTTTGGACCATTTAGAAAATAACAATTATAACTCCCTTTCCTGCAAATTCGGGAAAGATTTTCGCGAACAAGCGTGAAATTATTTTCTAACTGATGAAAACCTTGTATTAAAAAAATTCACACGTCTATGTGAAATTAGATTTTGAATCTCTATTACAGATATAAAAACAGAAGCATACTTCTCAGTATTCAAAACAATTTCGAAGGTCAGTTTGATCTACATGTACGTACATACTCACGCACCTACACATACGCACACAATGGAAGAGACGACAGCTAGCCAACTAAAGCCTTTGTCTACGAACTCACAAACACATTTTGCTGACCGTCATAAAGTCTGTATACACATTTAACACCGCACTACGAACACTTACTACTTGATAAAACAAACTTCACTGCAAGGAAAATTTAACATTTTATTGTTATTGTATATTTCTGAAAAGAATATATAAATGGTATTTCAACTGATGTTCTGCTTCTACTTTTCCTTAAGAAAATATGCTTTTATATGTTTCTTTTAAAAGATGTGTTGCTGTTGTTAAATGTTTGGAATGACGACACTCAGATAAAAACAAAAATTGTGTAGACGGATCCTAACAATTTGTACTCTGTCAGTCTTCCATTGCATCAGTACACCGTCTTTCAAATCGGTAATGCTCCAGAGATGAGGTCGCGTTGGAGATGAAATTGCTTTTTGTAGTCTTCCATGATGCGAATAAGTTCATCTTTTAAACAGTTTATTATTATTTGTATGTGGGAGGTAGAAGTGTTTTTCATTCTTGAATACACTCACACCGAATATCATGTGTTTACAACACTTTCTCACTTTTTCCGGCCTACTCGATAGCCATAAATTTCCTCAGAGAACATATAGAGGACATAATGTGCTGCCTGTTACCTGAGTCATTCAGTTAACCCACCTAAAACACTGGTGTATTGCGTCAACAGATTTAAGAAGCTTGGAAAAAAAAGGACAACCAGCAGCCGCTGACTAAGTCTTTGTCCACGCACGCAATAAAAGGGATATATATATATATATGAAGAAAGAACAGTAAGATATATAATCCGGTGTTCTTATAGATATTTTTATTTTTACAAAATAGTGCTCAATGTAAATTTACAGAGCATTAATAATCGGTGAAATTAAAGGCTATTTTTGCCCTCATTGTCATAAATTTTACTTAAATAATATTTAAATATAAATTTTTAAAAAAATTGTGACCTAATAATATACATACTTATACTTGATGTGAAAATAATTCTACATACTGTAAGTGATTCTAATACATTTACTTGTTCTTAAAAGAAATATAGTATATTAAAAATTAAAAGTGAAAATATTTTTCAAATCGTAGTTAAATAAAATGTATTCTAACCTAAACACCACCAACAAAGTCTTTAAATATACAAATAGAAAAAATGCCGTAAGAATTTTTGCCGTTAACAAGCATTTTTTTTTTTAATATCCAGACGACATGCATTTAACGGATGTCAGATTTCATTGAAAAATACATCCCTACCCCCTACCAAAACGTAACTAATAACTGATACATCAAAATACAGCGATAATGAACACGCAAACACCCCTAGCCTGGTTGAATGGATTTCTCTGTATCCTTAGAAACGTGAATTATGATTTTAGCTGTGTTTTTAAAACCCAGTAATTTTAAAGTTACTCCAAAATTCGCTTGAGGATGAAATGGAACTAATGTCTTTAATTTAATTACAAAATTAAATTCAGAGCTTTCAGCTTCCATTTTGAAACATGGTTAGAACTGTGTAGAAAAAAACAAATCATTTTAAATCAATTAATTTATAATATATATATATATATATATATATATATATATATATATATTGAATCCATTGCTAGGTCAGCTGCTAAGAAAGTTGGTTCACTGTCTCATGCTAGACGATTTTTCTCTGCAGAATCTATCTTACATATCTATAAGTTTACCATTCGTCCATACTTACTATATTGCTGCCGCATATTGTTCGATGCTCCTGCTATTTATTTAGTGATTCTTGATAAAAACCCAAAGGAGAATCAGCAATATTATTGGTTCTGATCTGGCGTCTCAGCTTCAGTCACTTTTCCATCACCATAAAGTTGCTTTCCCGTGCCTTTTTCTATAAAAACTTTCATGATAATTGTTCGGAGGAACTCTTAGCTATGGTATCTAGACGTTATGAATTTTAGTGCAGTACTAGAGTGGCAACAAGATCTCATCAATTTACAATTGAATTGGCTAGATGCAACCGTAAGTTTTATGCTAACAGTTTCTTTTCTCGCACTTCTCACTTGTGGAACTCTTTTCCGGTTCCATTCTTTCCAGCCAAATTTGATCTTCAAAAATTTAAATGAAATGTCAATCGTTATCTACTGTTTTCCTGATTACTACTCAGTTGTCCTCGATCTTTCGCAATTAGTAATTCCTTGTGTCTTAGTGGATTTACTGCCTTGCTTGTGGCAAATTCTATTAAAAAAATAGTTATTTAATCCTAACATACACATGTTTTGACACAGATTCAGAAGAAAAATTTAAAGAACTATTAGACAATGTCGTTGAGGAAAAAAAAAGAAAGGAAGGCCTTATTTTTAATTGTAAGAATAAAGAATGCATTTACACATCGGGAACGTGAAAATTTAACAAGTACAGAAATTCACATATCTGGAAAGTCTTATATTCGGCGACGGAAAGTGTCACATAGAACTTCGAAGACACATTTAAATTTTATATTAATCATTTAATCATACCTCTAAGGTACAAGGGGTTACTAGCAGTGAAAGAGAATAAGAAGTCTTTAGCGAGAAGAAAGGACAATAAAAGAACAGGTTTCGGGAATACAGTGAATTGCGATTGACGTTGCATTTAAATTTTTGAAGATTGTAAGTGACAAGGAAATAAGAAAGTGGATGGGTTCCACAGGAGAGAAATGCGAGAAAATAAACTATTCTAATAGAACTTACAGTTACATCTACCTATTTCAGTATTAAAACGATGTGACCTACTTGCCAATCTAGTAGTGCGTTTAAATTCATACGGTCGACGTACCAAGGAGGAGAGTTCATTAGAACAACTGTCATGAGCATATTTATAGAAAAGACAGCGAGAAGCCTCGTCACGGCGATGGGGAAGTAACTGAAGCCGAGATGCCAGATCAGGAGCGATAGCATTACAGACCTTTCTTTGGATTTTATCGAGAATATAGCCGGAACAGCAGACCAGATATGGCAGTAATATACAATGCACGGACGAGTGATAGATTTATAAATGGGCAAAATGGATTCTAACGAGAAGAAATGTCTGGTACGGTACAGTAAACCAACCTTCCTAGCAGAGGGAATGTAAAATGGTGGAAGAATACCGATATGTAGGGAGAGGGGATAGGGAGAGCAGGAGGGAGAGAGAGGAGGGAGAGTGTTTTTATTGCGTACATTTAGTATTCATTGTTTGACATTTAAGGATATTTTGACACTTCTGTAAGCCACGGATATTCGTTATCTGTAAGCTTCGATATCTCTAATTGTAATAATATTGCCGAGATCGAAGGAGAAAGATATTTCCTTCGTGCCCGACCAATAATTGAACTTTCTTTCATATTATCTACCCAATCGTAAGTTGCTTTGAAAGCGGGAAAAGCAATATGAATGACGACAGATAGTTATGCAATAATTTTCTAACATGAAGGATCATTGTTAATGGCCAGTCATCTGAAGCCCACGAGATCAATACCGTGGTTTCCCAAAGCTCTATTCTCGATCCAAGCCTCTTTCTCATTTATATTAACGATCCGCCTAAGAACATACGGATTATCGTCATTTCCTTCGTATTCCATTAGTAAGAAGGAAGTTCCACTCATCTTCTTCCCAAGAACCAATACTTTGTGGAACAGACTCCCGAGAGGGTGCTTTCCCGATCGCTGCCATTTTTAACCTCTTTAAGTCTAAGGTTAACCCAGGGTTTCTCAACTTGAGCGATATCGTCCATCGGTATCCGATTTCACCTGTTGGGTTGGCGATGAGTAACTGAACAGAAAATGGTAGAAATTTTAGTGGGTGATATAGGATTTTGAGTATTAAAAATATATTTCAACATATGCTACCCGAAAAATATTTAAATGCAAAGAAACTGTACTAAAAAAAACTAAAAAAAAAAACAGGAGTCTCAATGGTCATATTACTAGATAAAATATAAATATCTCCGTAAACAAGGAATATTTTCGTATATTTTATATAGTTTTCAATGATCAAGTTTGCTCGTGTTTTTTTTTGTTTTTTTTTGTTTTTTTAATTCTGTAGTAGCAGCAAATGTTTTATGTGGTGTAATGGATATTGGTTCGGAGTGAGAACTCGGATAGCTGAGTTCGAATTCCAGTCGAGTTCGTTTGATTCATTTATGCCCAAATACACTTGGGAAAGGTATGATTCCATCTCTTCTCCCTCTAGCTATGTGTTGAATAGCAGGAGACACTGGGTTCTTTAGCCTTGGTTGTCAACCACACTAAGAAAGAAATAGCAACCTACTGCGGGAAATATCTGCTTCGCCAGTCATATATCAGTAGCAGCAGCCGTCGTCACATAAGTCATCGTTACTTTGTTATTTTTACTACATCATAAAGTCAATTTACGAACCAGTAACAAACATTCAACAAACAACTTTGGTATACTTTTGAATATTTACTCTACAGGAGGAATATTTTTCCATGTAAAAGTGGGCGATGACTCAAAAAAGTTTGGGAACACTCGGGTTAATCGTTATCCCTCCTACATAGCCTCATAAACTGCACTTCTTAACCCGTCTCTTACGCTAATGCAACATTATTCATTAATCCTCTACCTTGAGTGGCTCTTCGGTCTTGTTTTGGACTAACATTAGTAAATAAAAAGGTATTTAGTATTCCTGATTAGGAATGTGCAATTAGTATAACGGATATTGGCACTAAACGTGGAATCGGGGAGGCGAGTTCAAATTATGGATCAATCTGTTGTTTCTTCTTCTTTATGTGCCATGTCCTTTCAGGACGTAGGCGATCATGGCTCTCTCCAATTTCTCATCCTTCGTAGCTCTTAATAAATTTTGTTATTTTTCCTAAACCTTGGGCAGCCATCAATTTACCCAGCCTCAATAAGTATGTTTATGTTTTGTTTTCTTCTATAACTCTTGCCTTCAATCTGTCCTGTGAGTATCAGATTTTCCAAGTCTTCTTTTCTCATTATGTGTTTTAGAAAATTCAACTATACATTCCTGATGTATGAGTCAGTTATGTGCCATGCGTGATACACGATTGGCGATCATGCATCTTTCGATACATGACTGACGCGGCAGATTTTTTTCCCCGCATTAGGTTGCCATATCTTTCTGTGATAGACCAGTTGCGATCCAAGGCTATAGAACTCGATATTTCCTGATATTTACCAATAGCTGGTGGGGAAGAAGAGGAGTCATACCTTTCCCAAGGTTATTAGAACGTAAGTGAATGTAATGAATTTGACTGGAATTCGAACTCGGCTCTCCGATTTTTCAATCCGAGCCGCTATCCATTACTCACTGATAAGTTTTTCCTTTTTGCTTCCGTTTCCTCTAAAACTTTATCGTTGCTCACATATTCGTTTCATGTTATCCTCAGCAACATTTTGTATAACCACATTTCTGTGAGCACTGGGCACCTCCTGCCTAAATATGACAACAGTACTTCATTTTAGGCCTAATCTGGAAAACTTAGAGAATAGCACGAGAAGTCAGGTAATTACTGGAGTGGTACCGACAACCGACCATTTTTCCTGCATCTTTAGCGATGGATTGTACGTACAAGTTCCACTTGAAGTCTGAGTTAAATTCAAGGTCCAATAGTCGCTAAAGCTATGGGTCCTCCCTGAGGGGACATCCATTCATCGTAACTGCTGGTAGTTCAGGGTCCAATCGGCGGTGATGGGGCTGCATGTCTTTTAATCTACCAACTAGTGTGTTTACTTAAATTTGGCCAGGCTATAAACTTTTCAGCCGACTCTCATATTCTTCTTCTGTATGTGCCGTGTCCGTTCAGAACATATGCGATCATGGCTCTCTACAACATCCTGTCCCTGGTAGCTCTTAATAAATTTTATCTTTTTGTTATTTCTCCTAAACCCTGTTTCGTCATCCATTTCCTCTTGCTTTTAATCTGTCCTTTGAGTATCAGATTCTCCAAGCCTTCTTTCCTCATTAGGTACCCCAGAAACCTCCGCTGTCTCTTCCTGATGTTAGGTATAACTTTCCTTTTTGTTTTCATTTTCTTTAAAACTCGTTGCTTACATATTCGATCATGTTATCCTCATCATCTTTCTGTATAACCTCATTTCTGTTGCTTCAAGTCTCTTCTTTATTTTTAAGGAGATTGTCTAGCATTCACTGCAGTATAGGAGGGCAGATATAACGTAACAGCTCAGCATCTTTTCCCTCGTTTCTAGCGAAGTTTTTCTATTTCTTATTACTCTGCTTAGCTTTTTGGGATGCTTCCTTGACTTCAATAATCAGTAAAATTGATACGAAATGTGAGATTTTGGTGAACTTCCCCTAGATCATCAGAATGTCATACATCCCGCATGGGACAACTGATTGAAAAGACAAGGAAATTAACAAAAAGAATTAGGGTGACAACTGCTATTTATCTAATCTTTCCTATGTGCCATGTCCTTTCAGTATGTTGATAATCACGGCTCTCTACAGCTGTTGTTTTGTTGCTCGAAAATATCTTGCCTTTTACGACCCGTCCTTTTCTCTGTGGTTTCGTGTTATTATCCATTCACTCAAATTCACCAAGTCGGCTACTTGCTCTTTCACCACAGGCTCTCTTGCCATGAGTGCTTTTGGAATGCAACTCGCGAGTAACGCCTGTAACCTACTTAACAAATTTGTGCGAATCAATGACAGAACAAGAACATGTACTGTTTTCCTTTGTTGCTCTTGCTTGAAATCTTACCTGTGAGTATCAGATTTTCCGAACCCTCCCTCCTCATTATGTGCCCTATAAACCTCAACTGTTAAATATAAGTGTCTTTTTTGCTTCCATTTTCTTTAAAACTTCGTCATTGCTCATATGTTTGCTCCCTGGTATTCTCAGCATATTTCTATAAAACCATATGTTTGTTGCTTTAAGTCTCTTCTTCATCTTTGATGACAGTGTCCAACACTCATTGCTATAATGGAGAACAGATATCGTGTAACAATTTAGTACTCTTTTCTTTATGTTTCGCGATTTTTTTCTATCTCTACTTAGTAACTTCTTTTCCTGGTGTTAAGTGTTATGGGACCTTACCCATAATAACATAATGGACTATTCCATACCTAATAAATACTGCGCCTCAAGAGGAAGCAGAGAGTTCCGGCTGACTGGCTGATCGTTTGAACTCTCTGCCTTCGGGCGGGTAGGAACCCGAACGAGGCTACGCCGAAGGACGGAGTCTCTTTTGGGGAGGTAAACCATCAAAGGGCACGGGTTCATTTTTGGCCGAGCCCACGGACTCGGAGATCCCACGTTAAACCGGCCTTGTGCCACATGATGCCCTCGTGGAGGGAGTGACTAAATACCGTTCCGTCTGAAGTCTGGAGTGAAGTCCGTCAGGAGTCTGTCAGTCAGTCAGAGCGAGTCAGTCAGTCGAGTCAGAGGCAGTCCGAAATAGAGTCGCGTTCAGACAATTACTACTAAACCTGATTGTTCGTACGAACACTTTCTATCTCTCTGTATATATTCCTGTTTGTAATATATCTGTGTTATTCCATATCCGCCTTCGAGTTCTTCTTTATTAGTTCTACCTTGGACTATCACCGTGGTACAAGAAACCGGACCATAACATTAAGTATGTTTCATTTTTGATACCACTTTCTTTAAAACTTTGTCGTTGCTCATATGTTCAGCCCATTGTATCCTCAGCATCCTTTTGTATAACCACATTTCTGTTGCTTCAAGTCTCTTTATCATCTTTGAAGATATTGTCCAGCTTCCACTGCTATATAGGAGGAGAAATATCACGTAAGAGTTCAGCTAGTTTCGCCTACTTATAGTGTGAAAAGCATTTTTTTTTTTTTTTTTTTTTTTTTGCATTCTCCTCGACTGTGGGTAAAGTAGCAAGTCAGACTGGACTCTCTAGCCTTGGATGGTAACCAGTCTAAGAAATAGAAAACTCCAAATTTCCATCCGTAGAGAAGGCAACGGAAAACCATAGGACTATCTTTCCCCAAACAATAAAGAATAGGAACAACTGGAGAGCCATGATCGAGTTTCTGAGTATGCTAGTTCATTAGTGCAACTAGCTAGTCCCTATTGCAGAAGGCTGCTCACACACATTTTTATTTTTTTCAACACCCACAGCTTACGGCCATATCACATTTAACATCGGTTCCCGTACGATCACTGAAGTTAAACAACGTCGTGGATGACTGCTTGAGAATAACAGGTGCTGTAGGTTTAGATGTGCGTCCTGTGTAATAACTCGAAATTGTTAATCGGAGATCCGAGTTCCAATTCCGTCTGATTTCGTTATATTTATTTACACGTAAATACCATTGGGAAAGGTATGGTTAATTAGTGAGAGTTGTATCATTAAATTATTAAACAGTTAAAACAGTAAAACAGTTAACCCAGTCACTAAAAATCTGCTCTGAATTTTAAATTAAAAAATGCAATAAAACTATGACATTATTGTATTAGAAAAGCTTTTAATTGCTTTTATAAATAAGATTTATCAAGGACACTATTGTCTTAAGAAGAAAATTCTTTTCCGTGAATAATTAATTTTTAAAAGAACTGTTTTTATTTTTTTAATTTTAATTAGATAATTTATAATATTATAAAAATCGCTTAAAATGACTTTACTTCAAGACGGTTAAGTGATATTTCTATTAAGAGAAAACTATATTTACGAATCAAAAATTGAAAAGCTCATTACAGTCGTTTGCACCCAATAGTTTTTAAACATTCATGTATACCAAATGCACCCCTGTTTGAAAGTATGGTGGCCATACACGACATAAAGATTTTACAGAAAGTTTCAAGTTCGATTGATTTTACTTATTTGTCGAACATGTTCAAGCTAGTAAATAAATTAAGATATAATAGAGAAAAGAAATACAAGAATGAAAATTAGCTGAACACCTGAAAACCGCATAAGAAAAGCTGACTTAGTTGGTTGGTATGCAAGAAAATGATGCATCGTTTACCAGCGGGAGTTGGTTCATAAAGAGGCACGGCAGAGTGATGTTACTAGGGACTGATTCCATATTCTACAAGCTGTTATGTCTTCCCCACCCAAGAGACGCTCGTGGGTAGTAAAAGCTGGTAACGAAGCCAGAAACGAAGAACATCATGTTAAACACGTGGGTGCTGCTTGGCGAACACGTGGCAGGGTGCAGTGAATGCAAATGAAAACCGCACAGGGTAGACAATGATCGGAACGCTAGGTTATGGATGTATGCATGTTATTTGAGCGTATTTACAAATATAGCAACATATATATATATATATATATATATATATATATATATATATATATATATATATATATATATATATATATTAATGCATACAGTAGTAACTCCCTATCCGCGGGGATAAGACACCAAGACGCGCAACGGATGCATGACACCGCAGATAGTACCATACCCTGTGTTCCCCCCATATATATATATATATATATATATATATACAAGTATATGATTGGTGTATACGGAATAAATTCCAATAACCAACAATTACTATTTTTAAAAGAGTGCTCAATACAGAGTAGAGCGAATAAAATCATTTATTTAAAAATTATAACATAAATATGTTATAAAATCACTGCAAAAATAGCCATTTTTGTTTCAACACCACTGGTGTGTACATTCAACATCATCACTTGATAAAGACACCAGAGGTGTTGAAACAAAATGGCTATTTTTTGTAGTGATTTTATAACATATTTATGTTATAATTTTTAAATAAATAATTATATATATATATATATATATATATATATATATATATATATATATATATATATATATATATATATATATAGTTAGCCATAGACAAACTGTTTCGCTGTTTCACAGATTATCAGTGTGACAGACATCCGATTGCCTCAAGCCGGCATATTGAAAGAAATTATTTTAATAAAGTTATGTAAAAATTTAAATTAAAAAATGAATCGCAGAAAATCGAATAGTTAAAAAATTTAAAAGTAATATGATTAACAGTAAAAATCATTAAAAGTTGGTCTAAGATATATCAGAGCTAATGACCGTTTACTCTAGGGTTCGTAGGTTCGATTCATGCTGGGGGATGCATATTTCCTAACATGATTTCTCGAATATTCAGGACTAGGTGTAAATAAATATACTGTTTAATAATAAATAAAAACAGGGCATCTACTCAAATATAAGTATCCATTTTAAAAAAATAAACGTTTAAACATATAAATGAAAAATCTGTCAGATTTAATCCATTTCCTAAATATATATATATATATATATATATATATATATATATATATATATATATATATATATGTGTGTGTGTGTGTGTGTGTGTAATGTTTTGCACCACCCCGCGCATAAATATTTACATGTAAACCCAAACACAGCTCAACAATATTTAAGCAAACAGACATCAACAGTATTTGAGCAGTTGTTCCGCTCTGTAGGAAATTAATCTTCATACTGAATTTTAAGATAGAAATTAAAGAAAAACGGTGCGACTTTGGCTTGTTATTTATCTTGAATCTACTTTGGTATGCGATCCATCTTTAGCCGATTATTATTAATAGAAAAAAATTTTATATTTTAATATCATTTTCTTTATTTTTAGATATATGTAATTAGATTTTACTATGTAGATATCATTCCAAATTAAAATTTGTACGGTGTAGACATTTTAGCCGATGTACATGCTGTTCATCGCTAGAATATACAATAAAAGAAAAAAAATATTTCAATTACATTTTCTTTATGTTATGATATGTTTTACTATGTAGATAACATTCCAAATTAAAATTTGTACGGTGTAGATATTTTTCCTTGTAGATTGCAAGCACCGAAAAAACATAGATAGCAACAGGTGAATCCACTAAAAAAACAACGTTTATATTTCTCTTAATTCTCGATACTTTTCATTGATTACTGTCTTCAGTTGGTTGAATTACGTGAAGTGTCAATTTGAATCAATTGTTAGGTCTCTAATTTTTTTAGTGACTATAAAATAAAGGAGCGCTGAAACGTTTGTAGCCAAAAAACCACTTTCTAAAATTCTACCAAAGAGCGTTTTTGGAATGATTTCTAGATCAGGCTGAGAACTTTTCAGCATTTCCTTATATTAAAGAAAAACAAAAAGTGACAATTATCCAATCTTGTGTGAATTATTTGCATACCAATTAAAACGTATTATCTTTAATTAAGTAAACGTATTTAATCTTTAATTGCTTTAGCAATTTCATAAATCATTAACAATTTTAAATATTTTAAATTTAGTCGTAAAGCTATTTTATCTATAAAAACCACCATCTTTAAATCACTGAGCACCCAAATTTCTTGTAAGGTTCCTTTTAAAATTAAGTGGTTGCTATTCTGTTGAGTCGTTAAATGATCAGATATATCTTAATAGATATTAGTGGTTATTCATTTTGCCTCCTCTATGATCTATTGCTTTCCATGTTGTTGTAAAGTATCTACTTTTCATAGCGTATCAAAAATGATCAGATATATCGTAATAAGTGCTAGGGTGGTTTATTGCAGAATATATAACTTTTACAAATAATCAGAGATATTAATAGATGTTCTATTTTCCCCAGTGAGACGCATAAAAGGGGCTCTGAATAGTTCTTAGCCTTGACCACAATTCAAAATTTATTGTCCCATCTTACAATCTTTCATGCAAAGTTGCATCCTACCCGTAACATTTTCTTTATCAATGAACACCTGCTCTCGGTTCCTTAAGCAGCCTCCCTTGAAAAGAATTTTGTTTGGTTTGGTTTGTTTTACGGCACATCAACCACAATGGAAATCAATTGACCGAAATCGACAATTTTTATTGTTGATAATATTTTTTTTCAAAAAAGTATTGCTGTTAACGTATTTTTACGAAGTATTTCTTGTATTAAAACCTATTTTTACACTTTCATAGTGCTTTAACTCCAATTTGGGGGTTAACTATTCACCCATAGCTGGGGCCCTAACAGGTGCGACCACCCAGGGTCAGAGTGGACCTGGTTCCACGCTCCTCAAAACCTGATTAGAGGCATTGCTTTTGGATGTAGCTTATCGTCTTACCAAGGACGCGGATATAGTTTATCGTCATACCCGGGACGGAAGAATTTTGTAAACAGAAAAATATATATGAAGCCGAATGTGTAATATTGAGAGTATATAAAGGATTTTGCCATGATATAACAATTCTACAAGGAGGAATCGCTTGAAAAGTAAAACTCAGCAATGTTGAACCGTGTCAACACTGTCTCTATCTAAAAATGTTATTTTTCCGATACTGAGCACCTTTTCTCTTATAAATATAGCAAACTTTAAAAAATATATATATTTGATCAAATTAATGGACAATGAACGATTTTAATAAAAATTCTTGCATATATATATATATATATATATATATATATATATATATATATATAATCATAATGACTTCATAAAACGAAAATCAATCTGAACACGTCGCTTGCAGGTACGTTTGTGATTGATAAGTCCGGCCTGGACAGGATGGCATAGCGTTACAGTACTTCCTCCTCTACCTTTTGTCTCTGAGAGCGGCCCTGCAGGCATTTTCAAAGATGGAGACAGTATGGCTGGTGGTGAGATACTCGGCGCCACGGTTCTCAGGAAGGGTTGATCATTGCTAATTTCTCCTTGTAAAAATTGTTACATCATGGCAATGGTTGATGTGACAGGCACCAATGGATTTTTTCAAGCAATCTTTGAATAACTTCTTTGATGCTCCTCTGCCGCGATAACCAGTGGAGAGCTCGCCGTACAATAAAATTTTAGGCAGGCGATAATTCTTCAGCCTGGAAACGTGTCCAACCCAGCGTAGCTGTGACTTCAGCAACATGGCCTCATTGCTGGTGATCTTCGCCTTTTCTAGGACTTCAATATTGGTGACGAAGTCACTCCAGTGAATCTTAAGGATTGTGCGGGGGCAACGCTGGTGGAATCGTTAGAGGAGTCGGAGGTGGTGTCGGTAAGTGTCCCATGTCTCTGAGCCGTATAAAAGAGTGGCGAGGACGATAGCTCTATAAACTCTGATTTAGTACCCTTCTTCAGGTGTCTGTTGTACCACACACGTTTGTACAGTCTTCTAAATGCAATCCTCGCCACTGCCAGTCTGTTGTCGATCTCCTTGTCGACCCCAACATTTGACGTGATAGTACATCCAGGGTAGGTAAACCAATGGATCGCCTTCAGCTCGGTCGCGCCAGTGATGATGTGGGAAGGGTGATACTCATCCCGAGGCGCATGATGGTAGAATACCTCTGTCTTCTTTAAATTGACTTCAAGCCCAAAAAGTTTGGCAGGAAGTGGTGCGCTGCAAATAATAATAATAATAATAATAATAATAATGAAGTTAATGATCAGAGTTGAATTAGACCAGGAATCAGTAGTATTAAAAAAGTGCTCAATACACATAAAAAGATGAAAATTTAACATGTAGAACTTTTAAGTATAGAAAATAAGTGAATCAGCCGTTTTCCCTGCCTTGATTTCAGCCTTTCTGTATCTTCAGGCGATTTTGGTCAATTGATTTCCTAACAATTTATTTTTTTAAAATAAAAATTTATGAACGTGAGGTGTGGTAGAAAATGAGGGGGAGGAGGAGGGAAAAATCAAGTCTTTTGGAAATGTATCGGTGAGGGATTAAATTAAATATACATACATTCTTTTTGTACCACAAACGAAACTTTATAGTATGAATACAACGAAACATAATTTCCGATCTCTTGTTTAAAAGTTTGTTTTTTTTTGTCTGGAAATGCTAGTATAGCTAATTTCTCTTGTTGACAAAGGTTGCAGATATTGCTATGATTGTTGTAAGGTTTAGTTGTTGTTGTTTTTTTTAATTCTTTGACAGTTTACAATCGGATCTTTTTTTATCTTTCTCCTTTACTTTTCACATATTGTTGACTAGTTCAGTAGAATTTCTAAAGCTTTCTAACTTTAAAATGACTTATGATTGTAACACCTTTTTTTAAGGTGTACTGAGGGTAACTTTAAAAAGAGGTGGCACAATTATAATTCCTAATCCACAATGAGCGTTGGATTCATCCCTTTGAGCCAGAGCCAGAGAGACAATCTACGAAGTAGAAACTTTTCAGCTGACATTCGTAAATTCGAGCCGTTAGTGTCTGTTGGATTTTAAATCCAACAGAAACCAACATTTGATGCAGTACCATTCTTTGCTTTTCTATCCGTTTACTCTTACTCGTTAATAACTTCTGTTGCTTCAATGACTTATGAGTATTAAATTCTCCAGGCCCACTTTCCTTGTTACACGTCTAAGAAATTTCAACTGTCCTTTCAGTTTGTAAGTATCAGTTTCTTTGCTCTTCCTATTTTCCTTAAAACTTCCTCGTTGATCACATGTATTTTCGCCTTCGTGAGTAGAAACACATATCTATTGCCTGCGTGTTATAGTAAGTAAAATAGTCAAACCCAAAAGTGAATATTCCTTCTCAGACTCAAACATTAGATTCGTGGTCTTGAATCAAAAGTAACTCTTTCTGATTTATTTAGAAATGCGCGTGTTTGCTATTCTCTATTAAATAACATCTAAATCCAGAGAGGAAAACTGGAAGAAATCCAACTCTTACATTCAAGTTTTATGTAAAACTGTTCTTTTTAATTACTGGTGTAAATACTCAAATTATATTGTATCATGTGAATTAACCTTATTTTCTTTTTGTCTTGCAAATCGTATTAGTTTTCTTTCTTTTATTGCCCAAATTAAATTCGGTCATTTCTATTTCGATGGAACAAAGTTTTTATTAAACTATTAGATCATTTATTAGAGAAACTGGCTAGTAACATATGGTCCAAGGATTATTAATGTCATGACATTATTCGTGCAAGTAAATATTTTAAAACGCAAAATAAGTGAACTAACCTCCATTTACATTTAATATTTCTGCATCATGGAGCTACACTAAATACAAGTACTGGTAGTCTGCGTAAACATTAATGTATCAGTTACCTTATCTCTGAATATACTCTACCATATTTACATTTAATACTACAATATTATGGAGTTTTTGCTTGTTTTTTTTTTATAAAACAAACGTAATGTATATAATGTTTATATACGTATATTATATGTTTCAAAAATTGTTATAGCCGGTGTTGACAGTAGGGAAAAGCCTCCACTATCTATGAAATGCTTCCGTGGCATGAGTCGCAAATAGCCTCTGACGACTAAGTTCAGATCCAAGCCGGAGCATGTGCGAAGGCTGACAACTGGCGCCTCATAACCAGATGCTTCGGGTAGATAGAGGTCGACAGCCCACGAAAGCATTCTATCTAGGGGAAGAAAAATCCTGATTTTAAAACTCCGCTGCCTTGCGGTCATATCCAAATATAGAAAAGGCTATGGAAGTAAATCCAGGCAGAAAACATGAAGGCGTTTGGATATCAACACTGACAACTTTCCGGCAATTCCCGCAGTCAAGCCGTCCCCAAATATAATGCGCTGTATTCTTGTTGATTTTGTCGATACTCCCGAGATGAGCAACGCACGGCATCCATATACCATCACCCAGGCCTGCGCCCTTGAAAGATCACTCCAGTTTCACACCCCAATGGATTAAATTTTAACCAAACAGGGCGTCGCCTTTATCTTGCGAGATAAACAAATGCCTCTATCTATATTATGAAGTTAGGCTTGGTACAAGGACTGTTTATCTAAGTTAACTAAGTAAACATTAACCTATCAGATATCTTTGCATATAACCTACCATATTTACATTTAATACTACCATAATATGGAGTTAGGTTATGTACTCCTACTGGTAGCCAATGGTATCTGGATAGTTATTAGGCTACTGTCTTCTTCTATATGCCGTGTTCCTTCAGGACGTGGACGATCATGGCTCTCCACAATTTTCTGTCCTACGTAGCTCTTAATAAATTTTGCCTTTTTGCTATTTTATGACACTATTTAGCTATGGTAATTGGCTAACTAATTAAGCATGGAAATTAAAAACGAGAAAGAGCTATAACGAAAGACATACCCAGCGACATTATTATTTTTTTTTAACAAAAGAAAAATGGGTAAAGATTTTATTTTCATTTACGAAGAAAGGTATTTTTTCACAGAGATAGAAAATTCGTAAGAAAAGCGGGTATCGGATTCTATCAGAATTAATTAGTGTCATGGCGCGGCAAGGGAAACAGAATACGGATAAAGAATAACTCTTTGCCCACACGTGTGCAATAATAAAAATTTCAATTCGATCAGAGTTATACAAAGCAGAATTCTAGAAGATAATCGAAACTGGGTCAAGCATGCGACCGAGAAAGAATTAGGTGAGACCACTCCAAAAAGAATAGCCATTAATTATCTTTCGGAAATATCATATGGTTTTGGTTCTTGTGTTCAACCGGATCCTGACATGAGGAGATAGGGTCGAGAAGGGGAAATTATTATTACTACCTGAACAAGCTGGTGTTGAGACGAAAAAGACAAAGAGATTTAGTCGACCACCCAGTTAAATAGCTGACTAGCGATAGTTAATGAGCCAGGAAAAATCCCGCTAATGAATTCCAGGTGACCCCAAGTTAAGCTAAAAATTTACATACATTTGTGCGGTATCACCTTTGCACCGGATTCAGCTTGCACTACGGCCCGACGCCTGATTGATTTCGTCTACCTAAGATCAAATCACAACGTTGGTAGGTTAGACTCGAGGTCAAAGCAGTACTTCGGAAACCAGACGTTGGAGGCGAGCTGGGAACGGCAAGGCTGATATCGAATCTAACCAGACATCGATCGCGACCAAGACAAACAGAGGGGTTAGTGTCAGACATGGTTCCGTGGTAAACCAGATTTCCACCCGAACCAGCCAAGGGTTAGGTCGTCACAGATGGTGCTGCAGCCAGCCCAGTGTTAGAGGCGTCACAATTGGCGGCCGTGGCCAGGACTGACCGGTGGCGTCACAATTGGCGCCGCGACCAGCACAGGACAAGACCAGGGTGGCATCACAATTTCTTCTAAACCTTGTTCCGCCATCCATTTACTCAAGCTCACTGAGTAGGTTATGCTTTGTTTTCCTTTGTCCCTCTTGCTTTCAATCTGTCCTGTGAGTATCAAATTTTCCAAGCCCTTTTTCCTCACTAGAAATTTAATCTGTCTCTTTCTGGTGCTAAGCGTATGTTTCCTTTCTGTTTTCATTTTCTCTAAAACCTCATCGCTGTTCATATTAGCCTACGAGACGCATTAATTTCACATATAAGACCAGAGAGATATTTATTGAGCCACTTTTTAAAAAATATAGCAATATGTCATTAGATTTTCTGAGTATGGTTTAGATGTGACACAAGGCCAAAAGCATGGTGTACCCTGTGAGAAATGAACTCACTTGTAATTGATCTAGCGAGAGATGATCGTTAACTATTACTTTGTTTTACTAAGCATAAATGATTGGTAGCACCAGGACGAAATTTAGTCGCACCCAATCAGAACTTAACTCACTAATCAGTTTTGATGGATCTAGCGAGCAAGCTTGGTAACCAATACACAACATCAAATTGCCCATGTGTCAATTACTAGTGGCAATAATTTTTCTGGGAGAAAAGAAAATATCGAGGACAATACACGAAGAAAAAGCTTTCTGACGTGTCTTATTGCAATGTTTATTCAGCTTAGCAAATTTCTGTTCTATCACCTTGGTTATCTAGAACGCTGCTGCTCACTGCCACTGATCCTAACCTTTGTCTGGCTCTTTCGTGATTATTCACTTATCCATAACACCCGTCCTTTGTATAAATAAATGAATGCAGACAAATTCTTAGTTCAATCTAGATCCTAAAATCTGATAAAACATATTTTAAATTACTCCGGTAAATGACCGAATTATATAGTATCACGGTCATTAATCTAAATTTTTACTAGTCTTGCAATTCGAGATTGTTTTCTATTTTATTACCTCTATTTTATTTTAATTTTTTTATTTTGATGAGGCAATACTTTTATTAAATTTCTAATTTTTATTAGAAACATTAAATCTCAGCTATAACTTCAGTTTACAGCATCTAATAGTTTATAAACTAACCCAGCAAAAATTAACATACTTTTATATAATTCAAATTTCTTTCTGGAAATATTAACGAAGTGTTAAATATATACATGTGTGTTCAAAAGCACTATTTGGGCTTTGCTTGATCGAGAGGTCTTTAAGGAATACATCAACATTGTTTTTGACTTCGTAATATATAAGCTTGAAAACGGCGGGAATAGTATACTTTATTACGCATTCAGATATCTGTCCAGTATTCTGTGGCCTAATTACTAGTGGCAATAATTTTTCTGGGAGAAAAATATATATCGAGTACAAGACAAGAAGAAAAAAGTTTTCTGAAGTGTCTTATTGCAATATTTATCCAGCTTCTTAGCATATTTTGACACAAGACTAGAGTGGTGAAAATTATATAACTCCAATATACCAATTGTGGACAGTATTTCTCTGTAAATCCACTTCGAACAGTGGTTTCCAAACTGTTTTTTTTCTTTGAGCCGCATTTTCGGAATTAAAATTTGCTTACGCCTCACCAAATTATACGTGATAAAAATACATTTAAAAATAAAAAGAGAGGGGGGTAAAGGGAGATAACCGAGGATTCGAAGTCAAATCATTATCATTGATAACTTTTTTCTCCAATTTGTAGATCCAAGTTACTATATTCTTAATATTTGATATAATGCAAAAATATCACAATAAAATCAGTCAATAATTATTTACAACTTTTTATACTGAGACTCATGCATGCAATTACAAGTAAACCTTAATAATATTTTAAGTTTTGAAATCATTTTATTTTTGATATATGAATTTTTTAAAACTGTTTCTAAATTTTTGATTTTTTTTTTTCAGTCATTTTGACTCACCTGTCGTCCTCTTTCGTCGTACCAAAGAGGCGCGCCGCACCGTTTGAAAACCACTGCCTTAGAATGTAAGCAATCACAGCCCTCCACACTTTCCTTTTTAATATCTGTACACCACTTTGTTTTTTGAAAGATATAAAAATTAATATTCCAAGATTAGTTGTTAATCGAAGATAGACAGACAACTCTTTTACACACAACTGGAATGAGAAGAGTTCATGCCTTTCTCAAGGGCATTATTGCGAAGTAAACATAAACAGTTTCAGGCAGAATTTGAACTCTGCTCGACGATTTCATTTTCCAAGCACCCCATTGCCATAGGTAGAATCTGCCTATAAATTTAACACTCATTTCTTTTTAACAGAATTCAAATATTAGCCTATAATCTTTACGACAGTGGTTCTTAGCCAGGGTGGGATACTGGTTCCTAGGGGGCGGGATACTGGTTCCTAGGGGGTGCGAGGATACTTAAATCATTTGGGTTGGTTTCTTAAACTTGAGTGCAATGTCTGGCGGGATACTGTTTCTTAAATCATTTGAGAGTGCAATGTCTGGCGGGATACTGGTTCCTAGGGGGTGCGAGGATACTTAAATCATTTGTCTGGTTGGTTCCTAGGGGTTCTTAAAATCATTTGGGTTGGTTTCTTAAACTTGAGTGCAATGTCTGGCGGGATACTGGTTCCTAGGGGGTGCGAGGATACTTAAATCATTTGGGTTGGTTTCTTAAACTTGAGTGCAATGTCTGGCGGGATACTGGTTCCTAGGGGTGCGGAATTTAAATCATTTTGGGTTGGTTTCTTAAACTTGAGTGCAATGTCTCGTACTGGTTCCTATATATCATTTGGGTTGGTTTCTAAATGTATGTCTGGCGAAAAATGAACGAAGAAATCATTTGGGTTGGTTTCTTAAACTTGAGTGCAATGTCTGGCGATCTGACATAAATCTTTACATTGTAGAAATTTTACCAATTGTTATCGTCATAATAGCATAAATGTATACTTGGAGAAAAATGAGTGAAGAAGCTGGTAAAACTGCGTTCTGGTTGGAAACACTGAAGTATAAAGATTATTTTGCTACAGAACGGAACTACAGCTCAAATACTGTTGAGATCTGTTTGCTTAAATATTGTTGAGATGTATCTGGGTTTACATGTAAATATTTATGCGCGGAGGTGGTGCAAACATTAATACATAGATATAGTTTTAATTTTTTTAGGAAATGGTTAAATCTGACAGATTTTTCATTTATTTGTTTAAACGTTATTTTTTTAAAATGGATACTTATATTTGAGTAGATTCCCTGTTTTTATTTATTATTACACAGTATATGTATTTATTTACATCTACTGTCCTGAATATTCGAGAAATCTTGTTAGGAAATATGCATCCCCCGGCATGATTCGAACCTACGACCCCTAGAGTAAACGGTCATTAGCTCTGACATATCTTAGACCAACTGGGCTACGTAGGACCTCCCAATCAAAACCAAGCCTGAATAGTGCTTTTAAACACACGTAGATATATTTAACACTTCGTTAATATTTTCAGAAAGGAATTTGAATTATATGAAAGTATGCGTTAATTGTTGGTGGATTAGTTTAACTACGAAAGACAGATTTTATAAACTGAAGTTATAGGTGAGATTTAATGTTACCGTAATGATATTTTTGTGCTAATATGAAAGTAATCTAGATTTTTGTATTGGATTATTTTGTTGTCAGTTACGGGAATAAAAATTAAAGAAACACAATGTTTTCGGCAGTTACACATTAATATTTGCTCCCTACTAAGTCTGAAATGATCCCTTACTCATTTCTTTGAATATTATTGTTCCTATTTGAAAAGTCTTTTCCTCGTTTGTGTATTTCTTTGAAATGTAATTTCTTTGTCCATTTTCCCTATTCAGGGATCTATTTCTTACTTGTTTCTAGGTTTCACGTTGTATTTCCTAAATAGAAGGATAACATCAGTTTGAACCTTTTTCATTGAGACCAGAGATTAGTTTGTAGGGGTTGGTACTACATATATTTATCTTTTGACTAGGAAAGGTGTGATTAAGGACAATGCGTGGACGCAATGCAATTTATATTTGACGTAAAATAGCACATAGTATAAAATACAAGACAGAACGTAATGATTCAAAACATAACAATTGAATTTATTAGTGTTTGGTGTGCATGCTGGAAGTTTGAATTAGTTATGTCTCTTAGATTTAGAAATATTTGTACCGGATCTCATAAAGATGAAGTAATTATTAAACTGTAATTTAGAAGAATAAAGTTCCTGTTGCACGTTAGGAATTGTGTATTGGATAGAGTTGGTAAGAGTTCAGAAGAGTTAAGAGTTCGTACTAGCGTGAATTGGTAATGTTCTTTAATGTCTGACCGCATGGTCAAGACGGGAGCTCTTGAAGATTACATCTTGGCAGCAAGGAGAAAGCTGAATGAGAAAACGAAGAGAGAGAGATCTTACACGTGTTTTGTTTATATAAGATGGTGTATCACGTGACTGGATCAAACCTTGTGCAGGATATCTGATTGGTCGGAATTGACCAATCAGCGAGCTAGTTTTGAGGAGATTAACCAATGAATGCTTGTCGCATGATCTGTATGTATGTGATGATAATTACTACAGGAGAAGAGTGCATTTTCCCGCGGGGGGTAACTGGCAAATGTGGAAGATTCCAAGAGTTAAAAGTATTGATATGTAATTCACACAATCAACATCGGAATATTATGGTAAACTAAAATGAATTCAGTAAATATACAAAAATACAAACGAGTGTAAGAGAAGGATTAGTTTTATCATCGGACTTATTCAACCTATACAGTAAGGAGATTCTGATAGAAAAACAAAGAAAGGAAACTACAAAAACTACTACGGAAAGAAAGCAAGAAGAAAGGAAACTGCAAGAAGATAGAATGCATGGTTGTTAGCAAAAAGAACAGCTCAACATGCAAATTGAAGACACCAAAATAAAACAACTACAACAATTTAAATATCTTGGAAATGTTTTAACAGAAGACGGAAAGTGCGACACTGAAATCCGAAGACGCATTGGGATAGCTAAATATACCTTCCAGAAGCTAAGCAAAGAATTAAGAAACAGAAAAATTTCGTTAGGAAGAAAGAAAATAAAGTACTGAACTGTTACGCAATATCAGTCCTGTTATATGACAGCGAAAGTTGAACAAACTTCTCACAAATAAAAACAGAATTGAAGCAACAGAAATGTGGTTCTACAGAAGGATGCTGAGAATAACATCGGCCAAACATGTGAGCAACGATGAAGATTTAAGGAAAAAGAAAACAAAAAGGAAACTTATACTTAGCTTCAGAAAGAGACAGTTAGCATTTCTAGGGTATATAATGAGGAAAGAGGGCTTGGAAAATTTGATACTCACAGGACATATTGAAGGCAAGAGGAACAGAGGAAAACAACGCAGAACCTAACTTGCGTGATTGAATAAATGGATGAAGAAACAAGGAGAGGTTAAGAGAGATAGCAAAAAGGGAAAATTTATTAAGAGCTACAATGGACAGGAAATTATGGAGAGACATGACTGTCAACGTTCTAAAGTGACACGGCAAATAGAAAAAGTAGTCTTCTACGATGGATGGACACATCTGTCTCAAAATCTGCATTGGAAATATGGGCTTCTAGTTCGACAGAAACTCCGAATTTTCTCACCGATGGTAAATAAGAAAATATTATGTTGGTGCAAAAGCCGCCAGTTTAACCTTTTCCCAATGTTAACGAAATCTTAGAAGTGTCTTTGAAGTTCACTCTGCTTGTTATTGATTTCTGTTTTAACAGCGGTTAACAAAATGGATTTCACGTGAATTGAAGAGTATTCGCTTAAATATTTGAATATCTCTTCCTAGTCGACACAGAAAGACATTTCCGGAGAAGTGAAACGCATGGGATGAAAATGGAATTCACGGAAAGACTTTAAACTTAAGAAAATCGTCTCCAGATCAAAGACATATATCAAAACTTCAGCCAAAACAGAATGTCATAGAGAATTACCTATCTGTGTTTGGTGGGATTCAATAAAAATTTTTATTAAAAATTGCTGGAACCTGGACAAAATGTTATTGCACCAATAATACAATGAGCAATAGGCTCCTTTGAATAACGCACTTGCAAGGAAAACCTTTTTAAAGATATTCACTGTTTTTGGTTGAGATCCCAAAGAAATTTTTCATTACAAATTTGCTATTATTGATGAACACTAAGTACGTTGTGCAAGATTTTATTTACGACTGAATACATTATAGTACTGAATAATTTGGAAACGTGTTGCTATTAGTAACGACACGCGGTAGAAGACATTACATATCAACAACTTTCGCGTTATAAATATAATAGCCTTATATTTTCTCTTAATAATTCTTGCATTAATTTTCCCTGGCCATTGATCACCTCTACTTGCTGAGTTTGTTATTGCAAATTTAATACATAGATACACCCCTAAAACTTACACACACACACGCACACACATGCACATTTTGAGAATTATATATATATATATATATATATATATATGTGTGTGTGTGTGTGTGATAGGATGTTTATACGTTTCCACAATTTTCATCCGATTTCGTGTGAAATTTTTTTTGTTTGATAGATAATTGTTCGGTTTTGTCTCTGGAAAATACAACCTTGAAGGTGAAAATCGAAAAAACTTATTTTTTACACTTTGCGCAAAAATCAAAGACAAAATTGAATGTCTGGAAATATCAGCGTTCAATCAGTTTAAAGTGTTGAAATCTAACGCAAAAGATTATTAGAATTATGAAAAAAAAATTATATTATAAATAAAAATTATCGTATATTATTATTATGATGGTCCATGGAAGAGGTTCCTGCCTAGCAAGATTGAGAACACAAAAAAGGCATATTTCAGGGTCACCCCCACCCATTCAAATTGTTACCCCCCCCCTCATTTGTGGATGTGCTTCAGCTGAATCCAAAAGTTGTTACTAATATTAATTTTCGGGTGGACTGACTCAATTGAACGGCAATAATTCCCAGTAATGAAACACCAGGTCGAAGACGAGTTATACTGTTAGTATATATATATATATATATATATATATATATATATATATATATACTAGCAGTATAACTCGTTTTCATTACTAGGGAATTATTGCCGTTCAATATATATATATATATATATATATATATATATATATATATATATATATATATATATATATATATATACTGGGTGTAACAGCAAAATTGTCCAAATCATGTAACAGCATAATTATCCATCCCACAAAATATTTTATATCTAAATATCCACTAAAATAATTGAGTTTCTTTTTTCAGGTTTTCAAATGAGACATTTAGCTATTTGGACACCATTTTTCGTAAGAGTCAATGAAAAGCCCTTTGCGTTATTCAGCTAAAAAGTGAGCAGTTTAAAATTGTTTTGTGTCACACCCACTGAGCAATGGTGAGAGGAAAAAGATCATTCAGGTCTTAAATATTGGTAGCAACATTCATACTCTGGCTTCCATCTTCAAAGTCCATTCAAGAACTATCGAGGGAACGAAGAAGATTTAAAACAAGGGACAGTAGAGAGGAAATTTGGATCAGGAGTTCACAACAGGAAGAGGGATCATCATTTCAACTTAGAGCTAAAGAGATCAATTAGAAAAGATCCAACGTTTGGCATGTGAGAGAGGAGTTTTAGCTATGACAGTCCAAACAGCAGTTAAAAAAGACTTGAAAATGAAATCATACGTGAAACGTGTGAGGCACTTTCTTACTCCAGGTCAGAAATTTAGAAGGTTAAAGAGTCCGAAGATCATCTTCATTAAGTTGGAAAATGATCCTGGAATAATATATATATATATATATATATATATATATATATATATATATATATATATATATATTGTGGATCCCGCGTGAAAAATAGGGATCCAATAAATGACAAACGCAAGTATTTAAGCTAAGAAATTAAATGTATTTACACAAAATACAAAAGGTAATGCTGTTAGTAAAATCCAGGAACACGGTTAGTAGCAAATACAGATAGATATATACAGTCTCGAAGTAGGACTTCCTTAGAGTCTACGTGCTTGTAACTGACTTCTACAAGAGGTTACTTCACTCCATCCGACACCCTACGACTCCGGTACGACTCTGGTACGACTCTGATACGACTCTGCCTGACTGTGGCTATTTTATGGCAGCAGGACGAGTCCATTATATCCGAAAAGGGTGGACCCCATAACAATATATATACCTGAACTTTATTTCAACCCTTCAGGAGCTTCCGATCCTTACTATGATTAATTAATGATTTTCGTTTATGATCGATTTCATCACAATACTCCTGTTAAGCTTAGAGAGTAATTATAAATTGTTTTTGCTCAAAGTAGAGTCCAATAGTGTTATAAAAATCTTGGTGAATTCCAGTAAGAAATATACGAAAAAAAATTAAGGAAAAAGAACAATAAATGAACAAGAATTAAGAACTGCGAAGATAATGATTGCTATTTCCTTTTGATAATTCATTTTTGAAACTCAAAGTTGACTAGAAAGCAAGAAACAGAAAGAAGATTTCCACTAGCGAGAAGGACGAGAGAAGAAACTATTAGCATAGAACTTACAGTTACGTCTAGTCAATTAAACTGTAAAATGATGAGACCTCGCTTCCAAACTAGTACTGCGTTTAAATTAGTAAAGTCTAGGTACTAAAGAGGAAAGCATATCAGAACAATTACCATGAACATATTATAAAAAAAGCACATGGAACGTTACGGCGGTGGGTAAGTAACTGAAGCCAATAGGCGTGGCCAAGACCGATAACATTGCAGATTTTTGGGGGGGTTTTATATAAAAAAAAAATCTCTAAATACATATCAGATGTGATAATAATTTCCAATGCATGGATGAAGTGAACCAACTTTCTTAGCAGTAGAACTAGCAATTGGTTAAATGTATTTTTCTAAAAGAAGGTGCAATGATACCAGGTCAGGATTGGTGATATTACAGATTCTTCGTTGGATTCTGACAAGAACTTTTATATACATAACAGAGGCACCAAACAAGATGTGGCAACAATATTCGATGAACGAACGAATGGCAGTTTTATAAAGGTGCAAGTTAGATTCTGCCGAGAAAAAAAAACACTTGTACTACACAGAGAACCTATTTTACTAATAGAAGACCTTGCGATTGATTCAATATAATATTTCCACTTTGTATCAGCGGAAAAAATTAACCCGAAAAGGGGCAATAAGTTACTCTCCTGGAAGTTAGAATCAGCCATATTGATGGAAAGTAAAAATGGTTCTCTTATACGGTTAATGGGGGGGGGGAGTAGTTTCATTTTGGAGGCGTTAAAATATCTGACTAAATTCATGAATTGGTCTACCACGATTGTAACATAAGATGAGGCCAAATATTGATTTTGACCTGAGGTAGAGCAAGGCCCTTACATAAGGATATATTGAATATGCAATGAATGAATTTAAAAAAAAATCTAAAGTGACTCATCTGTCTTTCCGATTAATTTAACGGGCAACTCGACTTTTCAATATTGTCTTTTAACCAGATCAACAACACATTATAATTTTAAACTTTTCTTAACCACTTTCTCATACTCAACAAATTCTGAATAGGGTTGTTTAGAAAATATTCCCTCTTGCACATCAGCTAAAGGCTGCATCATCTTTTATATACAGTTCTACGACGTGATCACGGCTCTCCACAACTTTCTATATCTTGCAGCTCTTCGAAGTTTTAGTCTTTTTACTATCTCTATCAGTTCCTATTCTGACATCTTTTTATAGGCTTAACGTTAGACAGGTTTTTGCTGTTTCCCTTAGTTGCCTTGACGCCGGTGGTGTCGAAATTAAGTTCAACTCAAGCCTTAACGTTGACCTGAGAAGGCGTATTCAGTTTCCCACTTGAAGGTTAGCGTCGGCAATGCTGACCAAAGGCAAAGTAGGTTCTCCAAAACGATTAATAAAGAGAAAATTCGGCTTGGTGGGGTTAAAGGTAATAAGCCATTTCTTACCCCAGTTAACAAAAGTACAATAATTAACATTATTATAATAATTATACAATTACTCAAATATGGCTATAATTTTTTTGACAGCAAGGGAGAGTTATTTGAATTACAGACGCAGTAGGTTCTAGTTTAAATCTTCACTCCATTATTATGTTTCTTACGTCAGTGATTATCAGTTTAATTAGATTCACATGACGAAAAAAAGCAATCTATTAATCTATGTTGACAGTAATTACAGAAATGCTGGCTTACTGCAGGGACAGCAGTAATTGTTTCACTAATAAAATTTATTAACTATCTTGACGTCAAAGATTTTTAAATGTTTTTAAAGCATACGAAAAAATGTTCAAATCATTTTGGCCAACAATACCTTTAGTTATTTATTCAGGTCTGGCATGAACCTAAACTAATTTATGTACCCTCCCATCGCGTGTAATTTTGTCCCATCCAGACAAGGTAGGTTGGTTGATTATTTTCTACGGTTTACCGCAGGTTATTTAAAGCCATCCAGACAAGGTAGGTTGGTTGATTATTTTATGCGGTTTACCGCAGGTTATTTAAAGCCAGAAAATATTTTTAGATTGTAAGATTATTTTAGATAATAATGGTTTTAGTGATGCAAGTCTTACGATTTAACCCCATAGCTGGGGAAGAAGATGTGGATTCATAACCAATATAACCAAAAAATTCTAAATATATCTCTATCTATAAAAGGCAGAATGTGTGTGTGTGTGCGTGTAACGAATGCGCGGCCGCAATTGTCGACAGATTTGCACCAACATTTACATGCACATGCTCCAAGTTAGCGGGAAGGCCAAGACCGACTTTGCATTTCCCAACTCCTATCTATAGTGGAAATAATCGATTTTTTCATGCTTCTACGGCAGTTTTCATGTAGTTTGCGGTCATTTTCTACTGGCCAGAGTGAGAGCCAATAGCTGGCTGCCACGAATAGGCAGGAAGATTCTATTGGCCAGCGTGAGAGCCAACAGCTCACTGACATGAATGTTAACTAGCATGCTAGCATGCAAAAAAAATCGATAGCTGCATTCGTCACAAGTGGGAAAAATTTAAATCTGCATGGCACTTTTCTCCAATTGGCTGATTCGCTTGCTTAAACTCAACGTTGATTCTGATTCCGCAGAACTGGGTTGGGTGTGAAAAAGTATTTGTTGTTAACATTCTTTTTTTATTCGGTTTTTCCAGTTACGAGTCCTTTTTTTAAAGCTGATCGTTTTGTGTTCATTTTGTTTAGTTCTTTTTTCGTAACAGATTTAATCTTTAGTTTAGAGCTTAGAAAACATTCGCAGTGTGAGATAGGCAAGAAGTAAGGCATGTAGCAACATCAGCACGGCAAAGGGCACTCCTCTGAAGGCAAGGAAGGGAAAAAATATTTTAAGTCAAGTGATAGCGATTGCTGTATGAGTCGTACGATTTTTGAATCTAGCACGGACAACGCCGGACCATGCTGCTAGTAATAATATAAAATAAAGTTGTGTACAAAATATTTAGATTTCGGCAGCAAATAACCCATAGAGTTAGTTATGCCGCTAATCAAAAACAACAAACGGAAATCTTGGGATTTATATCAAGTAAAAATTAATAAAAAGTATTCTGTTAGTAAATATCAGCTTGTGGAGCCTACCGTAGTGCAATTCTATTTATTCTTTTCCTTAAGAGATCAGGCTAAATGTTTATTTATTAAAACTCTAACCGGTTGGTAATTTGATCAATTTATAAGTTGAGCACAGGCTGAAATGTTTTTTTTTTGTTTTTTGTTTTTTGTTTTTTTGTTGTTGTTGTTCATTTCGATCATACTAGTGTCAGTTTCGTGTGAATAAAGACCTATTGATTTTTATGAACAGCGATCATTTCATTACAATAGGATGTTTCAAAAGGAGACTATTTCGCCTAAATATGGTTATAATATTTAATCTGTATTTGGCTTTATGTGCTGCCATCTGTCATCAATGTATGTACAGAAACATTTACGTGATATTTTGATATCATTTCATAATAGTTACGAAAGATGAAATCAGCCTGAAATTGGAATAGAAAGATTGTGTTATACGTTAAATGGGATCAGAGCGTAGATCTCTGGCTACATCTTTTTGTATTATTCAGCGAAGACATCAGATCCTTATCTACAAACTGAATCGGCCTCAAAGGAGCATTTATAAGAGGAATTGTCTTCAGCGAAAACGTTAGAAAGCTTAGCGACTAATATATATATATATATATATATATATATATATATATATATATAATAATATAAATATTATTGGTAATCCGTATGGAATTTCCAAGAGGATATAGATCTGTTGAGAGCTCTATGTCAAAAGGCAAAGCAAAAATTATTATATAATGACAAACATTTAAAAAACGATAGGTGATATTTTATTTCATAGCCGATAAAACATGGCTTCAAATCCTTAGACCTGCTAATATATATATATATATAATTAATATGAGTAAAAGTTTGTCACTTAGCTGACTGATGTTATCTTCAACATTCCGACTCCAGAGTTTTATAGACAGACCCGTTCGTCCACTCTTCAGAGGGTATCAGCAATTGACTGCTTATATTTCGATTCTTCTCTTTGCACTTATCATTGGTATAAGTTTTTCCCATATTGCTTGTGTTCGTGTGTGCGCGTGCGGTCATCGCTCGTTTGTGCGGATGTGCGTTCGAGCGTTTACGCTCGTCTGCGTGGATGTGCTTACATTTAGGGTATCGTGATCATTTGTCCTTTTCTTCGTTTGTTCTCAAATTTACATTCACTCCTTAGCCTTTTCTCTTTTTTCTTTTTCCATTTTTTCAACTGTAACCATTTGTTGCTATTTATTTCCGTTTTTTTTCAAGACATGTTATCGTTTTGAAATTTTTTCAATATAGTTCACCCTGTAGAAGGCCCGATGACCACTCGAGTTAGAGGGTTACGGTTAATCCTAGACTTGAACAGGTTAAGATTGTAGTGATCGGGGAAACATCCTCTTGGGAGTCTGTTCCACAGAACAGTGGTTCACGAGAAGTAGCTGTTCGAGAGGAACTTACTCCTCGTCCATGGAATTCGGAGGGAATATGTTCCATCCATGGCATTATCAGCATCCTTCTGTGGTTGTCTCAATCCCCTTCTTCATCTGTGAAGAAATTGTTCTGCATTCGTTGTCATATATGAGGACTGGTATTGCATAGCAATTCAGATCTTTTTATTTGTTTCTGTTGCCTCAAGTCTCCATTTATGAAGAAATTATCCAGCATTTACTGCCATATAAGAGGATATTGATATTACATAGCAATTCAGAAATCTTTTCTTTGTTTCTGTTGCCTCAAGTCTCTTCTTCATCTCTAAGGAAAATATCCAGCATTCACTGCTATATGACAAAGTTTTATATTTTATTAATACTTTGCATAGCTTGCTTTTGGAAGACATCTTTCAGTATACCAGTGTACCTTCGGATTTCAATATCACATTTTCTGTCACCTCTCTGATATTCAAGATATTTAAATTTCTGCACTTATTTGATTTGGACATCTCCAATTCTTACCTCACATCTTTGGGCTTTTTCGCTTACTGACAACCATACATTCTGTCTTCTTTGGTTAACGTTCGTATTTTGCTGATTTCAGTCAGAGACTTTCACTTTCACTTTCAAAATGATAATCTATACTTTTTATTTAATCGTTTTACCCGAAGTAAAAGAGAACGAGAAAACTTTAGTGGGGAAATATTGAAGAACGGACAATAAAGGAACAGGGTTCAAGAAGACAAGTGGGGACTGACGTTGCTTTTAAATTTTTGAAAATTGTAGTTATCAGATCGAAAGGGAGTTTCACGTCTGAGAAGCTCGGGAAAAGAAACTATCAGACTAGTAGTGGCGGTTGCATCAATCTAGTTCAACAGTAAAACGGCGAGACCTAGTCGCCAAACTAGTAGCACGCTTATATTCATGTAGTCAAGGCACCAGGGGAAAAAGCTAACTAGAACAGTTGCCATAAAAATATTTGTAGAAAAGACAGAGGGAATTCGCATCGCGTCGGTGAGAAAGTGACTGAAGTCGAGATACCTGGTAGTTCATATATTTTGATGTTAAAATATAATGACGTATTTCAGCGCTATGAATCCTGGGTCAACCAACCCAAGCAGATCCAGAGTTGAAAGATAGGAAAGTACTTCTAGAATTAGTTTATCATCTCTTGTATTCGACAGTGTCGTTTATAGTGCATTTCAGATTTCATTTGCGAAATCTTGAAAAGAAGGAATTTTTTTCTTCATAGGCATCGCCTGAGAACCAAGCACTATAAGTAGCAGATTTTAGTGTCCGTCTACACAGGTTTTAGTTCCTATCTGAGTGTCGGGATTCCAAACATTTAACGATAATAACACATCTTTTAAATGAAACATATAAAAGATTATTTTCTGACGGAAAAGTAAGAAGTAGAACGTGAGTGAAATCATATCTGTATATTATTTTCAGAAATATACAATAACAATAAAATGTTCAATATTCCTTGCAGTAAAGCCCTTAGAAGCAGTAGGCTTCTATTTTTTTGTATCTGTAAGGGAGATCAAAATCTAATTTCCCGTAGACCTTCAATACAAGTCATGCGATGCGGAGAGGCAAATTCTCGTCTGCAAAGACAGAAGATAACCGCCTGAATATACAAAGCGCTTGTTGAGTAATTCGAAACATCACCTGCCTGGAATGTTTTAGTTTTTCTCTAATGAGAAAAAAACTTTGATCAGGACTATGAAGTCAACCTAAGGAATGACAGATAGTTATGTAGAGATCCCAAGGACATTCCAGTGGCCATGCACATATAGTTACCTGCAACTGTATAGATTGTGAGAGGCGTCAGCAACGATGGATATGTCACCCCTCCTCATTTCTTTCCCCTGTAAATTCTAATGACTATAAGGAAGTGTTTGAGAGAGTTTTGAGGCATTGGATAAGGAGTAGACAATCCAGGAATAAATGAGTTATGTCAACCCAAATATATGGCCTCCTAGCTCTCTAGACCTAAATCTGTTGGATTACAATGCGTGGGGTGTAGTTGAAAGGAAAGTCAGTCAACGCCCACATAACACTCTAAAATCTCTGAAGTCTGTTTAGCAGAATGTCTCAAATAGATAAAGATCATCTGGTTTGGGCATGTCAACATTTCAGACCTTGTATTGAAGTAGTTACTGAAGCCAATGACAGATTTATTAGGTAGATGCATTAAAAAGAATCTCAAGATTATTCATGCCAATGTTTTCTCAAATAAAGCTCTTCATTAATGCATCTTTTACTAAATGCCTTCAAAGAACTGAGAAATTCTGTATATGACTAACTACTAGCCATTTCCAAACTAGATACATCAGACCATGATCTACCACCATTCATGATAAATGAATGTACCTTCAAGGCCACACCATGCCTTGAGAGGATATTGGCCCTCTAACTCACTCCTGACCTCAAGTGGAATTCCTCCAATCCATTGCTAAAGATACAGGTAAACTGATTGTCTCCCTGTACCACTTTAGTCAGTACCTGACTCCACATGCTATCCTCTATCTTTATAAGAGCCAGATCAGGTCGAAATTGGTGTATTATTGTCATATTTAGGCAGGAGCTACCAAGACCTCACTTTCTAGTCTTGATAGAGTTCAAAAGCGACTCCGAGTCCTTGTTGGAGAAGAATTATTTTCCTCACTCCAACCTCTTTCGCTCACAGGTGGGATGTGGCGAGTCACCCACTGCTCTGTCGTTACTACCATGGAAATTGCTCAAACGAACGGCTAGGACCCACCATCCTACATTCCCTCTCTATTCCATCGATAAGAAATGTTATATTCAAGCAGATTTTTTCCGTAAACCACTACCCTATGGAACATACTCTCAATCTTAACCTGTTCAATTCTCGAGTCAACCGTTATCTCCCCCCTCCGATCCATATAAACTACCCCTTAACGTAACTGTCTACCTCGAGTGGACACGGGCCTTGTACAGGATGAAGAGAGAGAGAGAGAGAGGGATATATATATATATATATATATATATATATATATGTGTGTGTGTGTGTGTAAAAGGAATTATTATTTGACATTATTTCTTATTTTGCGTAGAATGGGTTCAACTTCAGCGCGAATTTGATTCAAAAGAAGCTTGTTATAGATTTTCGCAGCTCTAGGAAGCAACGAAATACCGCGATAATTGGTTGGTAATGTCAAATCACCCTTTTTGGGGATGGGGATGATTTGCGATCGTAGCCAGATGGTTGGTGAAACGTGGCTGGCCTTTGCATAATTACACAGATCAAGAAGTAATTGGTGAACTTGGACTCTCTCAGCAAAACAACAGCGCCGTTTAGATGGATGTTATACACGTCTTTTAAGAAGAGTGCTTAATCTCTCATGGCGAAGCCGCCCAACTCTAGAAATGATATATGGAGACTTGCCGAGAGTATCAACCTTAGTTTGCAAAAGACGTGTCCAGTTCGCCGGGCATTGTGCACGTGCCACAGATGAACTTGTGTCATCATTTGTACAATCGATCACGCAAGTTAACCTTTCCAGATAGGATAAAACGAGACACATTGATCCCTAAGGAAGATCTTTTAGGAGCTATGACGGATAGGGAATACTGGAGAGGTGTAGTGAGTTCAATCTCGGCTGAGGCCGTGGGATGATGATAATGATTTCTTAGAATATAAGTCTTTGGGTTGCTGTCCATATGTCTTGTTTTATTTTACTGTAAAACGAAAAAAATTCAAAAAGGCAAACTTAGAGATACTCTTAATAAAATCTATATATAAAGTATATCCTGCCAGTGTACTTTGTTGTCCACATTTCAGCTAACCATTCCTATTTATCTCTGAAGTCCATCAAAACTTGGACAATGTCTAATATAGATTAGGATCATCTGATCCGAGCACGCCAACGTTTCAACCTTCGTATTGAAGTCGTAATCGATGCTAACGGTAGATTCATTAAGATGCGCCAAAAAGTGTCTCAAGATTATTCATGTCAATTTTTTTCAGATAAAGCTCTTCTTTTGCTAAATTGATGCAAATGCACTCAAAGAATTGAACTACCTTGTATATCCTTTCTGGTAAAATGTCATTACTTTCCACACACCCTAATCTATGGTTGGAAAAGCGTTAATATAAACTGACACCAGAAGAATATAGGCTAAAATAAATGTGGAATAAAAAATTTAAAATAATAATCTATTGACGTTGAGAAACCTTGACAATATGAATTAACGTTAAGCAAAGAAATGTTTGCAATTACAAATGACAACACGAATAATCCAACGATAAGTAGATATATTTTAATGTTAATCGATCAGTCGAAGTATTGTTTTTAAGGTAAAATATCATGCAGTAATCAAATGAGCTAAATATAGATTAAACGGTAAAAGGAACATATGTAAACAACAGCTGTGAAGTACACAGTCTTATCTGGAAAGGTTTTGCTAAAAAAAACTTAATTCACTCATGTAATCAAACTTAGTCTAGCCACAATTTTTATTTTTTAGCATTTGGTTATACAATCGGTGTCATCTAATATCTCTATCTGCATCTATCTTTCTCACTCACATGGTTATGTATGACGTTATAGAACCGCATTAAGAATTTATGGCCTGCGTTTGCTATCCCGCGACCATTATCGTCGCATAGAATTTCTATGTAAATAAAACATTATGTCATCTTTGACGGTGAACATCTCTGTTGTAATGTCCATATAACCACTCTCATGATGGCTTATGTAAACCGAAACCTTAGATTGATGACCAATATAATAAAGAAATATCCAAATGTTGGACAGATATTCTATTAATTTTCTTTTGAAACTAAAGCCAGTATACGACACTTGGAAAGGCTCATGATAATAGACATTCATTGTCTGTTTTATATATATATATATATAACAGACAATGAATGACTATTACCGTTTTCCGTATTTATACATACGCAAATATAAATTGTACAATGACTGGGTACTATCGTCTTTCATAAGGCATTATCAAAAATTTCTATTCGGTGCTATATCGATTTCATCATATTCAAATATTGAGTCTTCGCCTCTTCACATTACAGTTCGTGTTATCTTGACGTTCTTATATACATATATATATATATATATATATATATATATATATATATTTTTGAATAAAAGACAGACCACGTTAAGATTCCATGTAATAAGCTATTTCACCATAACCCCTTTAACAGGGTTCTGGATCATCAGACTTTACTTCAAAAGCTGAAATGAAAAATGAACAGAAATTCACACGTTTTTTACGGACCTCATCAAGTATTCGCAAAGTTAACGAAGTGGGGAAGTGAGGTGGAGAGATGATATATGTGTGTTATATGTATCATTTAGTTTCCTATTTTAACCCCAGTGTGTCGGCTAGATGTTGCTCAAATTTAACGCGTCTCGTCTCTAGATAAACGTGGTTATGGAGTGAATGATAAGAACGACATTAAAGGAAGACGTTACAACAACCCCAATAAATTACACGACAGGTTTCATTCAAATTCTTAGACGCTGTCAGTTCGCGTTACTTTAATGTGCATATTTGGAAGGTTAAGGTTTGATAAATATCTAAATGTTAAAACAATCTACGAAGAAATTAATTTGAAATTCGGTGGAATCTTAACGTGGTCTGTCTTTTATTCAAACATATCTGCTCTGAATTTTACATTGAGCTCTTTGGATATCATCATCCTCAAGTCTACCCATACGGATTACCTAAATTTGCATAAACTATATATATATATATATATATATATATATATATATATATATATATATATATATATATATACAGGCTCTTCTCTATATATATATATATATATATATATACACTGACATTTTTTTTTTCAGCTCTGAATAGCGTCTGCTCCTCCCCCAAAAAAAAAAAAAAAGAAAGAAAAAACTTTTTATTCTACATTCAACAACATCATTTAATAAGACACCGGAAGTGTTGAAACAAAATAGCTATTTTTGTAGGGATTTTATAAAATATTTGAATATGTTATAATTTTTTAATAATATATATATATGTATATGTGTGTTTGTGTGTGTGTGTGAAAAGTGTGTGTATATAAATAAATATAATTATTTAGATATTATATGCACGGTGCTTATGAGAAAGCGTTCAATATCAGAGATAGAGCTAACATATTTGGTTGGATAGATGTGAGTTTGTGACCCTGGGTTTCACGCTTTAGCGATCGTCAGGGCCACAAACTCACATTTATCCAACAAAATATATATATAACGTCATCCACAGACAGACTGTTTCGCAGCTCATCAGTGTGGCTAGACATCCGGTTGCCTCTAGCTAAGATCGAAATCCGACTGAATTGGTGTTAGTCGGAGATTCTAACCATTAAGCCGTCGGCGCACGGTAGGGATGAAAGTGGATTTTTTTAGCGTATTTATTTTTAGAAACACGCCTAGTGACCGACAGTGATTCAATTCGCATCTGCGAAGAGTCTCGCTATATAGCTATAAATAGTCACTGTTTACCAACCCACACCTCGTCCCCAAAGAGCTCAACTGAAATTGATATATATATATATATATATATATATATATATATATATATATATATATATATATATATAACTATTGTTTATTATTCATTATTTAATTTTAATTTGTTAAATTATTTATGTATTTATTTATTTTAATATTACAAGGTTTTGATTTAACGGTTCCTCTTTTAATTCTTATGATGATGTCTGTTGGCTTAGGAAAGAATTATTTCTTTTAGGAAAGGAGATACTTAAAAAATTCAGGGCGTGTGTTTACATTTTGGCAGGATTCAATAGGAGCACTCTCAGGAACTTTCTGTCTAAATTACTTTCTCTTTTAATTTAGATCGAAGTTGTGGTTGAAGTTATATCTATGTATGACTAACGCATTTGATAAATTGTTATGCATTAAATCCTTTTGGAGCATAAGATTCTTTTTATATCAGTATGATTTTTCTTTCAGTTCTTTAAGTCCAGTTTTATTTGCTTGGCGACCACGTGGTTGGGTAAATTATTGTTGGTGTTTGTTTGTTTTATGTTGTTACTGACGGAAATCAAAATTAAAAAACCTTGAAGGATGATGTGCATGCTGACCAGGATGCGCTATGCACTTAGGAAAGAACAATAGTGTTAAGGGGTCCACCCCTTTTTATACAAGTGGACTCGCTCAGTGTGTACTTGTGAATACCCGGAAGTGATACAGGTGGAAGTGAGAGAGTGAGAGTGTGAGGTAACCGCTTTGTAGGAGTCACAGTTGCGAGCACGTAGACTCAGAAGGAAGTCATACTTCAATACTGAATTTCCCAGACTGTATATATATTATTAATGCTACTAACGGCATTTCTGGATCTACTAACCGTATTACCAATTGTATTATTACGTCAATACATTTATTTGCTATATTTCATTCCTGCGTTTGTCATTCATTTGAGACCGGATTTCATTCCGGAATTCACAACAAATAGATATTCTGAAAATGGTCTCCAACCATCTTCGAATGTTTTTTTCTTCTTTTCACCCTCAAGCAAAAGTCGCAAGGAGTTACTGGGTGTCAGAGAATATGAGAAAAGGAAACATTATTACGGAGAGAGGACTATAAAAGGACAGAAATTAAGAAAACAGAAGATAATGTTTGAAGATCAAAATTGAATGGGAAGCAAGAAGACGGAAGAGAGTTCTACAAGCGAGAAGTACGAAAAAAGGAACTGTTAGCAAAGAACTTACGGTTACCTCTAGTTAATTCAACTGTAAAATGATGAGACATTGCTGCCAATCTAGCACTACGCTTAAATTCTATAAGTCTAGGTACCATAGAGAAAGGCTCTTCTGTATAATTGCCATGGAAATATTTATAGAAAATCAACATAGAAGCTACGTTACGGCGGTGGGAAAGTGACTATGTCGAGATGCCAGCACACAACCGATAACATTGCAGATTCTTCTTTGGATTTTATCAGGTATCTTTACATAGAAGAAGCACCAGACTAGATGTGACAGCAATATTCAATGTATGGATGACTAGTAGATTTATAAATGTCTAAGATGGATTCTGACGAGAAAAGCTTTCTATCACGACACAGTGAACCCACTTTCCTAGCTGCAGACCTAGCAATTGATTCAATATAATCCTTCCACTTCATGTCAGCAGAAAACATTAGCCTGCTAAAAGTATCATGTTATTAGTATTATTAATATACATATCTGTGCACTGTCAGTAGACGGTGATAAATGCTGCTATGAGGTTCAAGTGTGGTGAAAAGCTCCGGTTCAAATAGGTATAGTACCATGTACAAGTGGTTCTTTTGGTCAATCAGAGTCGTTTGAGAAGAGTCGAATTGTGTATGGTTATTTTGGAAATTCATTGCGTATGTATAACATGTTTCATTAAATAAGCTTTTTGGTGAGCTTATTTTGATGTCGAATAATTCATTTGATGCTAGTTGAAAACTTGTAAAGAAACTTGCCGAAATCGTGTGTAAAGTTCCGAGTACTTTTGATCCTTTTTAGTCATTTTCAAGAAAAGGCAAATACCTTAAAACGATAGTGTAACGTTTATGCTATTAAGATTTTAGTGTCATGTGACAAAGATTATCTTACTATGTATAAAAAAGAGATAAATGTTCAGTGAGTTGTTGCTGCCCGTAGAACCACATTTCTATTGTCTTTTTCATCTTTGAGGAGATTATCCAGCATTCACTGCATATAAGCGAACTGATAATCCATAACAGTTCAGTACTCTTGTCTTCTTTTCTAACGAAATTTTCTTAATTCTTTATACTTTGGTGTTGCACTTTCCGTCTTCTGTTAAAACAGATATTTAAATTATCATACTTGCTTGATACTAATTACACATCTCCAATGTGTAATTTGCATGTTGGGCTTTTTCTTTTTGCTGACAACCATACATTCTTTCTTTTTGCAATTGATGTTTAGTCCTTTCTTCTCCAATTCAATTAACCACTCTCCCATATGTTTTCCTTCTAATATCTCTATTCCTCCGTTCAGAATTATCAAGTCTCAATACCTTAGGCCACTAACCGCTTTCTATGCACTAGTATGACTCATCCAGGGTCACTACTCTGTTACAATGCTAAATGGCCTATATAAGGAAAGGCGCGAGAGATAGGTTTCAAAATGAAATGGTATAAAACCAAATTAACGTTCAATTATAACTTCCTGAAAAAGATCATAACAAAAGAAATCAAGAAATACATAGACTTCGAACAGGTGATAACTTTACAGGAAGACCATGGAAATAACATAAAATGATGTATAATGATAGGGTGAAAAGCATTTAACAAAAACAGACCAACAATGGAAGACATCTTACTGATATACTTAAAACGTAAAGTGTATAATGAATGTCAAATTGTCTGCTATGTGCAGTAGGGCAGGTTGACTTTTCACTGTTTTAAAAAATAAACATTGCACTCGATGTGAAAGCTGAAGTCTGATGCGATAAGTACCGACACCAAAAATTAGTTGCCTAACTTTTAGCAATGTTCAAGCATTTAGCTTTAAATATCGTCTGAAAAATCTGCAGAAATACCTAATTTCCACAGTTTTTTTGCTTACAAACTGACTTATTAATTTTAATATTTCAAGAATAAATCCAAATAAAGTTAACTTTTGTATGGAAAATATATTCGAACGAAAATTCTAATTATGAATCACCACAAGCAAAATATGCAATTTTTTTTATTGTATTCGATAAGTAAAAACTGTTTAAAAAATTGTAGAAGATTACAAAAAAAAAATTCTACTCAATGAATAAGATTTGTTAGATCATAATTAATAAAAACAAAAAGTAGATAAAAGTGTATATAATACCATAATACTGCCGAACAAAAATTATAAGACAAAATATATTAAATTTACATTGTTTACTGAAAATCGCACTAAAACTACAGCATTGTATAAAATATTACATAATATATCTAAATTGTTCAGTATAATTTACTCTTGAGTTATAAATTTTATAAGGTTGTGTTATAATGCTTTTACTAATCACCGGAATTGGAACGCTAAGATTTTGAACCTGAACTTAATTTTCAAACTGGTTTCCTCAAAAAAAACCCCAAAAGGTAACCATTTGGAATAACTATTTTGTGTCATTATTTATCATATCAAAGCCAAACTTGCAAATCGAGTACAATGCCACAGTTCCAAAATCGACCTGCTCTAAGGTGCAGTTATAAAGCGATTTGTTTTTACGGCTTATCAATTGTTTTTTAAGTTAAAACAAGAATACTTTTTTAATCATTTCACCCCAAGGAAGTCAATAAAGGCGCTAAAATGCAAAGGGTTAAAGAGTGTAAGAAAATATGAGAAAGATGCCACTAAAGAGAAAGAACAATAAAAGAAAAAGGATTAAGAAAACAGAAGATTATTGACATTCCATTTAAATTCTTAAAGATCAACGTTGACTGGGAAGCAAGAAGCCAGAAGAGGGTTTCACAAGTGAGAAGTGCGGTAGAAGAAACTGTTAGCCTAGAACTTACTGTTACATCTAGACATTTCAACTGTAAATGATGAGACCTTTCCGCCACTCTAGTACTGCGCTTAAATTCATAAAGTTTACGTACCATTGAGAAAAGTTATTTATTCTTTTGAAAACGCATTTTTATAATCATTTCACCTCGAGCAAGGCAATAAAGCCACTAAAACGCAAGGGGGTTACTGAGTGTGAGAGAATATGAGAAAAAGAAAACATTATTAAGGAGAGAGAACAATAAAAGAACAGGAATTCAAAAGATACAAGATAACGATAGATTTAAATTTTTGAAGATAAGTTGCCTGGTAAGCAAGAAACCGGAAGCCATTTAGGTTCGTCAAGTTTTCAGAATGTAATAAATATCGATAAGACTCTGCTACCGTAGAGGTCTAATTACAATATAATTGATTGATAGGTTGGGGCATACTTTTTCCAAGGGTATTTGTGTATAAGTGATATAATGAACCCGATTGAAATTGGAACTCAGCTCTCCAATTTCCAATTGCGAACCATTATCCATTATATCACCCGTACATCACATCCGAGCTTACAGCACCTGGTATTCCCAAGCGGTCGCCCATCTAGATACCGACCAGTTTCAAAGTTGCTTAACTTTTATGATAGTGCGGGAACTGGTGATATGACCGTAAGCCCTGTGCCAAACATTAAATTTTGAAATGAACAAAATTTCTTGAAAAAAAATAAAATGACAAAGAACAATGAAAGAACAATGCTGGGGTAACATTATATTATTTTTTTTATCTATTCGTCCCAAGAAAGGCGATAATGCCACTAAGATGCAAGGTACTACTGGAAGTGAAAGAGCATCAGAAAACTTTCGTAAGAATTGGAAACCCAATCATAAACAGGAAACGAGGTATAAAGCTCAAAAAACCTGTTCAAAAAACCGCGAAGGAGTGTGAACCGAACGATAGAAAGATGCGAACATGCTTCAGATAACAAACCATAGTAAGAGATGTTGTAGCAATAATTAAAGGACAAACCTAGAATGAAGTGGGACACATAGCAAAAGATCGGGGGGGGGGATATTACGTTCGTCCCCCAAGTATTACCTCTTCCTCAGGAAGAGGTGGGGACTTTTTTTTGTTATATATAAAGATTCCAAGATTTTTAAAAATCATTTCACCGCCAAGCAAGGCGATAATCCTCCTAGGATGTAAGAGGTTATTTGGGGTGAAAGAAAATGAGAAGATTTTAGTGAGGAGAAGTGAGAATAATAATAAAAGAACAGGTGTGAAGAAGGCAGAAGATGGTACTTGTAGTTGTATTTTAATTTTTTGAAGACTGTAGGTGGCAGGGAAACAAGAACTCGCAAGGGAGTTCCACAGGCGAGAAGTGCGGAAAAAGAAAATATTAGAATAAAACATACGGTTGCATATTACAATTTTAATATTAAACGTTTGAAATGGTCTGGTATGACGTCATGTATAACGTTTATTGGGAACAAAGGCGCACAAAAAAGAATAAGATTTACTTACTTTATTATTTAATTGTATATTTTACATTTGTTATGGAAGAAGGCTTGTGTGTCCCAGTGAGCCCAAGAGCGAAGCCGTCCGGAGTTCCAACTCCTGTAGGGCCATCTATGGCGGTAAGGTCGAAGAGGAGGGACTCGACTGTATGCAACCAACCCCCCGAAGATCCCAACGGCGGAATAGGCAAAGATGTACACGATCTCAACGGTCAAACCCATGGAAAGAGGACAACGTGAGCCGAGCTGGCGTAACCAAAGTGGACCTTGATAGACGAAGTATCCGACAGCCTGATGCAACCAGGTTTGCCAGGTCTCGACTGTCACAATCCCATTTGAGCCGCGAGGGCAGTGTTTCTGTCCAAGTGTGAGGCTTCTTCTTCGCGAAGAGTTGTCTACCAAAACCAAATTCATACGAATGTCCTTGCTAAATTTTATTTGATTCACGGCTATCTCCGGGACCGGAGATAAGGGAATAGGGAAAAAGGATGACAGATGCGAGTGGATGCCGACGACGACGATTACTCAATTGATCAATTAATTTATTTATGTAATTTCTTTATAATACTAATATAATATGTGCGGTTCAAGCGTCCAGATTCCTAAAGAATACAAGGCACGGACAAAGAAATTCTAATTACACAGACACCACATTGATAATAATTGCCAAACTCGAAAGAACCTGAAAATAGCAAAATATGAACTTCAGGCAGTTTATTCTCAACTTCAAGCTCATTCCTCAACATCTGAAAATGTAATAAAATATTAAACATCAGTTGGTATGATGTTTGCTTGACAACCTGACTGCCAGGGTTTCAATTCTCTGTAGTGGATGCACACTGCTGATGAGTCCCAAATATAGGACGAAACGGCCGTCCAGTGCTTTCTGCATTCTGTTGAGGTTTCTATCAGACTCGATGAATTAATTAAATATAATTATCAAATCCTCCTAATAATTACTATCTGTGTTTATCATCGCTTGAACCGGCTTCTAATGCTCCAGTGTCAGCGGCTTGGTGAGAGTAGTCGTGGCTCCAGGGGGCACAGTCCTATGGTTAGAGAGAACTCAGTAGAGTTCCACCACGGAATATGTGAGCGAGCGGTGCTATGTTGAGTCTGATTTGCAATCTCTTCGTCACCGAGGCCCAGTGGAACAGTTGGTATGATGTTTGCTTGACAACCTGACTGCCAGGGTTTCAATTCTCTGTAGTGGATGCACACTGCTGATGAATCCCAAATATAGGACGAAACGGCCGTTCAGTGCTTTCTCAGTGCTTTCTGCATTCTGTTGAGGTTTCTATCAGACTCGATGAATTAATTAAATATATATATATGTATGTATGTATGTATTATTGTGGATAAAGCAAATAACTAGATATTAGCAACCGCATATATGTGCGTTAGCGCGCATACACAAGTAAATAAACAAATATTTACTCAGTTTAATATAAAGTGTAAACAAAACAATGCTAAACGTAGTTAGACAAAGCTAAGAAGTATATATTAATAAATATACATATACCTTCGCTCGAATTATTAATTTTGATTTAAATAAATATACCGGGTCTCATGGGAGTAACGCTAAATTAAACGCAGATTCAAAGCTCAAATTTAATATAAACTTAATATATTACTGGGGTGTAAATAAAAAATGTAGAATGTAAGTAGGAGTCTATTTCAAAAGAAGAAAAAATGAATTCTCCTCCGCAAATGGACAAAGTACACTGGACGGACACACTAGATTAGTAGTGAGGAGGGAAGGTGTGAGAGAAGGAATGGGTAAAGGGTTAAGGGATTAGTGGTTAGTAGTAGCCTGAATATTTCTTAATTTTTGGAACCATGTAAATTGGTTTATACACTGGGTTGACTGGTGCTAGATATCATGAGGTAGTCACTTTCGTTCTGAAGAGTTGAACATCTCGGTGTTCACGAATAAAATTTATAAACGAAATGGATAATTAAAGTCTCCATCTTCTTATTATCATTATACTGCTCTGTAGTCTACATTGAGCTCTCTCTGCATTTATATCCTCTTCGGAATGATCCTTCCAGTCACAAAACTGTTAAAATATATATATATATATATATATATATATATATATATATATATATATTAAGACGAATGGAGTATAATCCCACTGTCTGTAGCATTTAATTTTAAAAAAGGGCTGAATATTATTTATTATATGAGATTAAAACAAACACATGTTAAAAATCACTACACAATAACTATCATGTAAATAACTGATAAGTAATTAATTATTTTTAAATTTCAAACAATTTCTTGTCTGTCACTTATGACCTTGTCTAGGACTATATTTCAGATCACATTTTACCATGACCAAAATCTCCACCTTTGTTATTATTTTTTTAAGGTTAATTTTGAATTTGGCGTAGGTATGACACCTAATTGGGTAATGAGGGTATACCCACAAGCCTCATTTTAATTTTTATTTGTTGTTATCTCGTCTTCTCTTCTCTTTCGGAAAAAAGAGGAGATATTCTAATTTTGAATTTTGAAGTTATTTAGTATCGCCTGAACAGGGAAACATGAAAGCTATTGTGTAGCGATTTTTAACATGTTTTTATTTTAATCTCATATATATATATATATATATATATATATATATATATATATATATATAAAAGAGAGAAAGAACAAAACCTTGACAGAATGTAAAGAATAATCTGCAACGTTATCAGTACTGACTTGACATCTCGGCTTCCGTCATTTTTGCAACCGTCATAACGTAAGATAATAATATTCTGTTTATATTGTATCACTTGTTAGATCTGTTGCTAGAAACTTTTGGTTCACTGTGTTGTGTCAGACAGCTTCTCTTGTCAGAATCTATCGAGCACATTTATTAATCTACCATTTGTCGGTGCATCGAATATTGCTGCCGCATCTGGTTCTTCTGTCATGTATCTAGAGAGTCTTGACAGAATCTAAAGAAGAATCTGCAACGTTATCAGTACTGACTTGACATCTCGGCTTGTCATTTTGCAACCGTCATAACGTAAGATAATCTTTATAACTTCCATTTGTTTTTTCGTTAAATATTTTCTCGTTAAGTGAGCCATTGTGCTCTCTCAGTCTAATGTTTTCCGCTGATATTAAGTGAATTATATTAAATCAATTGCTTTGTCTCTTTCTCTCCAGAATCTATCTTACATATTTGTAAATCTACCATTCATTGCTGCTACATCTGATCTGGTGTCTCTGTTATGTATCTAGAAATTCTTGAAAAAAAATACAAAGAAGAATCTGCAATGTTTTTGGTCCTGATTTGTCATATCAGGTTCAGTCACTTTCCCCATCACTAACAATGCTTCACTGTAACTTCTCTATAAATATTTTCATTACATTTCGGCGGGAACGCGACCCATTGGTTGAAAAATGTTAATTATTTATTTTCAACGGATTAATTTAAGGATGTGCGGATCCTTCGACTCAGAAATCATTTTTTTGTTATTTGATGATTGACTCATAGCCTTTATTTCCACTTTTGCTCCACAAGCCAATAGGTTGAAGTATCTAACCTTGACCGTAGAATATTCTCTAATACTCATTTCATCTGGCCTTAACATTCTCATATAATTGGTCAAATTTCAAAATGTTTGGATTCGTTGAGCTCGCCAGAGTCTTTTCATGGGCTAGATTTTGGAAGTTGGATCACTCGGCTACTTTATTCGTGAAGCTCTTCGTCACCTTGCTTGTTAGTGAAGCTCTTGGTAGCCGAGCGGTAAAGGCACGCCGGGTCAGACGGTGATTCCTTCTGCAAAAGGTGTCGGAGAGCACATTTTCTTTTAATAAATTTCCAAACAGAACGTCTGCTCAAACATGGGTATCCACATGTTTTCATTAATAAAAATATGTCGGATTAAAAAAAAACTATTAATTCTTTAGCACAGTGATTCCTGCCCCTTTTCAGTCAGCGACCCCCTTTAGGCAAAAAGTTTTTGTTAACGCCCCACTGTCAAATTAAATTTCGAATATTGCACTGAATTCATTTTCACAGAAAGATAACACTTTGGTATTAGTGAAAAAATAATTTTAATATTGTTTTTCTTTTTTATTATAAATGCCAATAATTAAAATGCTAAAAAACTTTTATTTGATAGCTTATCACAATGTTTCCAATGCGATGGTTGACGTTAGTGTTTACTGGATAAGGCTAGGTTCCATAATAATACTAGGTTCCATGCTGCTTGGAAGTAATCAGAAATCTCCTCGTTTTGTAATCTGCTGGCGGTTTATTTGTTCAGTAAGATGTTGTGTAACTGCGTTGAAAAGATATTCTTAAATGCCTATAATTGATAACAGAAATCATTTGTTCATACCAACGGCTTCCGAGTCTCGTATACACGAGTTTGTCGTTACTTTGAAATTTTTCATGCAACAAAAACAGACTATCATTATTGTTTTGTCCGTGTATTGTTTGATATATTGAAATGTAATTGTCATCTTTCATAATGGCTTATGTAAGCCGAAAGCTTAGGATTAAAACATATACCAATATGGTGATTTCCTTTCGTCTTTCAATGATAATGTTATTAAGCTTATCAGACAATCAATATGAAAGGAACTTACTTAAAATAAATAGACAAAACTTGTATATATTATTTAATGAAACATACATCAATGAAAAATTACTGCCTAAATACACGTAATATATATATATATATATATATATATATATATATATATATATATATATAGTTATACGTTATTTATTATATACAAAATATTTAAGTAAATGTTCTATTTATAATAAACAAAATTAACAACATTTACCGGCCTGAATAACGTATAACAATAAAATACATTAAAATAATAATCGGACTTAGTTCATTTCATAAGATACATAGATAGATTTCTTTAAGGAAGGTAAAACTCTAACGCAAATGAAAAAAATGATTAGTATAGTTCATTGAGAAGTTAATGTGAATAATCGAAAATGTCAAAATAGTTTGTGAAGTTCTATACTGTTGATTTCTCGATTAAGGACGCTGCATGGTGTTGAGTCTGATCGCGATAAATGGCGGTCATTAGTTGAAAAAAAATCAATATTATCCGACGCCGGAGTTAACCAACATATTGAAAATATCCAAACAGCCATATATTTATGTTTACAACCACTCGGCAAAGTTAATGGTGAAAACAAAAATCAGCAGTGTTTCTGTTTTTTTTTGGTCGCCAAAACGATGTTAGAATGAAAATTTTCGATGGAAATATTATTGAGAAAAAAGAAAGAAAGAAAGAAAGAAGGTTGAGAAATAACAATAAAATGGAATGTGAAAGAAAGAACGAAAGAAAAATATATATATAACTAAACGGATTAGGAAGTAAAATAGAATAAGAAAGAAAGAAAGAAAGAAAGAATGAAAGAAAGAAAGAAAGAAAGAAAGAAAGAAAGAAAGAAAGAAAGAAAGAAAGAAATGAAAAAGAACAAATAGGAAGTGAAAGAACAAATCTGATGAGAAAGAAAGAAAGAAAGAAAGAAAGAAAGAAAGAAAGAAAGAAAGAAATGAGACCAAATCGGAAGAGAAAGAAGGAGCGAAGGAAAGAAAGAGAGTAAGAAAATGAAAAAGACCAAATCGGTCGAGAAAATAAGAAATGAAGAAAAAATCGAAAGATAAAGAAAGAAGGAAAGTAAGAAATAAAAGTGAAAAAGAACAAATCGGAACAGAACGAACAAATTGGGTGAGAAAGAAAGAAAGAAAGAAAAAAAGAAAGAAAGAAAGAAAGAAAGAAAAGCCAAAACTGTAAAGCTGATTCTAACAGAACGCCCCAAAAATTTATAGCGACAAAAAAGTATTATAAATATACAAAGTGATTTTCCTTTTTTTCCTTTGTGATTATTATTATTATTATTATTATTATTATTATTATTATTGACTTGTTATCATGACATAAGAAGGACTTCTTGCTTTGCTGCAATTCTTTTGAGCTTTTGATATCTTTTCTCTCTTTCAAGTGTTACCGATGAAGATCGACATAGCCGTTGCCTTAGAAACTGCATCCAATGTGGCAAAGGCCGGAAGAGGAAAGAGATGGCTGTTGAAATGTCAGCAACAACCGATAACATTCTATTCTTTCTTCAATGCAGTATAGACCTATGCAAAGAGCTTGGTAATCAAGAGGTTTTATCTGCGCGTGTCTGTCGAGTAGCGCTTGGTGTTAAGCTGTTCGCTTGGTAGCGTCTACAAGTTCAGTTGCATTTCGGTTCACATCTGTTTGCTGAAAATTGAAAACATGTTATTGTGGTCAGTTCTTCTACTCTATTCTTTATATTATATATTATTTTAGATAGATAGATAGATAGATAGATAGATAGATAGATAGATAGATAGATAGATATGAACAGACTGCAGTAGATCGATCTGAACAGACTGAGATAGATAGATAGATAGATAGACAGATAGATAGATAGATAGATAGATAGATAGATAGATATGAACAGAATGAGATAGATAGATAGATAGATAGATAGATAGATAGATAGATAGATAGATAGATAGATATGAACAGAATGAGATAGATAGATAGATAGATAGATAGATAGATAGATAGATAGATAGATAGCTATGAACAGACTACAGTAGATCGATCTGAACAGACTGATAGATAGATAGATAGATAGATAGATAGATAGATAGATAGATAGAGATAGATATGAGCAGAATGAGATAGATAGATAGTTATGAAAAGAATGAGATAGATAGATAGATAGATAGATAGATAGATAGATAGATAGATAGATAGATAGATAGATAAGAACAAACAGACAACTAGATAGATATTAAAATATTGGAAATATGGAGCTATTAATCTTGATATATTGAAACGGAATCTTTATTTTGCTGAAGTAGCAAAGGTAATTCAAATATATTAACCGACTTTTTTTTTAAATGGCTACTTCTCCAAACCTCGCTCTAAAATAAATAGTAAAATAGTCAACGTATGACAAATAACTTATTCGCCATTTTTTCTCAACGCTGACATTTTACTGAACGACTTTTATTTATTTTAATTAGCATTTTCCGTAGGAGTGTACTCACTATATGTAGGCATGTACTAACTATACGTATTATTTTGCACTCTCAAACCTTTCTCTCACAGATGGGATGTGGCGAGCCTCTTACTACTCTATCGTTACTTCCATGGGAAGTGCTCGAACGAACTACATTCCTGTGGACTCAATATATTTTTCTTTTCGTCGAATCTCCATGAGTTTCTTGTTATAATACAATTTAGGAAAGGCATTGGTCAGGACAAGTTTAAAAAATAGAAAAGGACGGTCATCATTAAGGATTGTCTTATGTCAATGGCGTATAATTTAGGAAAGTCATTATATAAGTCCTTCTTAAATCATACTATAAAATCACTTCTGAACAGGATTGTCCTATGGATTATTTTTGTCTCACGAAAGCTTACTCATGAATTAAGATGGTCTTAAAAAGTGACTTTTAAATTGATTTGATTATAAAACTCACTTATGAATTAGGATGTTGTTGTGAAAATGAATTACGAATTAAAATTGTCTTATATGATTTTTTAAAATCATTTCACCCCAAGCAACGCAATAATGCTACTAAGACGTAAGGAACTACTAGTAGTGAAAGAGAATGAGAAGACTATAGAAACTAAACAAGAAAAAAGAACTTAGGATGGTCTTAAGAAATTGATTTAAGTATCGCTTAGAAAAATAACTTATGAATTAAGATGGTGTTATAAATTAAAATCATCTTATAAAAGTGACTTATGACTTAAGATGGTCTTATGTATATGCCTCAGACAATTCGACTTGTATGTCGCAATTTACGGTAAATTTATGACGTTTTGTTTAATGATACGTTGTATTAAATCTATTCTCTTTGTAAAACCAAATTAAAAATAGATGTGTTGTCATGTGTGCTGTTATTCTGTTACTCGAGTGTGAAGATCATTGTGTAGTATCTGTCACTGTCCTTCACTCTTGTGATGAAACCAACTACGTTTTCTGATTGAGAAAGATACATCGTAATATAAAAGAGAATATTAGTGCAAATATTGAGGGAGAAGAGTAAGGAGAAAACACGTTGAGAAAAGAGGAAATATAGGTCATAAAAACTAGGTGAATGGAAAAATATATCTCTATAAATATAGAGAGAGGGGAAAGCATGAAGAATAAAAGAAAGAGAAAAGGAGACAGCCTTGCTGGCTGAATATCAAGTGACAATGGACTGAAAAAAAATGAAATATAAATAGGGAAAGAAGGACGTCAATTATGTGCCATGCGTGACACGCGATCATGTATCTTTTGATACATGACTGACGATGCAATTTTTTTCGCGCTGTAGGTAGCCATTTCTTTCTGCGGTAGACCAGGACTAGAGAATACGGTCTGTCCATGGGGAGGGAAGAAGAAGAGAATTCATATCTTTCCCAGGGGTATTAGCATGTAAGTGAATGTAATGGATTCGACTGGAATTCGAACTCGGGTCTGCGATTCCTCAATCCGAGCCGTTATCCATTACTCCACCATGTTTCCATGATGCGTTAATGTTCTTAATACAGAGATAGAGCAACAGAAAGATTAAAAAAGAGTATAGAATAGAAATTATTTGTGTATTTTATTTCTTTTCTTATATTTATATAAAAACATGGGAGGTCAATGAAAATTAAAAGGGATAAGAGAGAGAACGTGAAGATACGGAAAAAGAGTGAAGAAAAAAAGCAACAATGGACGATCTTAGGGTTCAACTAATTTCTAATAATCTTCCACTACTGGCGCAATTAATCTCGTCAATGCCAGTTTAATAACGCTGCTAACTAATGTAGCATGTGCCTCACCCCAGATCATGCTAGAATAGACGCAGTTTTCCTCACAGAAACGTGAGGCGCTGGCCTGATAGATGACCTCCTGGATACCGTCGAGTTCAGATCCACGTCATCAGCTAGGCTGCACCTTGAATGCACGCGCAGGAAAGATCCGCTTGACAGAGACACCAACCCTAGCGTAAAAGGACAGTCTCTGTCAGAGATCGCAAAATCTACGTTTCGGATGCCCAGAGCAGCTCACACTGGGCGACAATAATTAGAAAAATACAGTGGTTGAATACAGTATAACGTTACGGATGAGAGATTCGGTTCAGTGAGTCGGTTATGTGCCATGCGTGATACACGCTTAGGCGATCATGTATCTTTCGATACATGACTGACGAGGCAGATATTGCCCCGTCATTTCTTTCTGCGGTAGAGCAATTGCCATCTAAGGCTATAGAACCCGGTCTGCTCTGATAAGAGGTTTCATACTTTTCCCAAAGGTACTAGCACGTAAGTGAATGTAATGGAATTGACTGGATTTCGAACTCGGCCCTCCGGTTCCGCTATCCATTACTCCATCGTGCCTCCATGAGATTCGGTTGCATTCTCACTAGCCGGCACGACAACAATATCTTTGAACTAATGAAAATAATCCATACCTTTTCCGAATACTGTAATTATCAATATCTATGGTTTAAAACAGTTCTGCTGGGCACAAATTGGACAAGTTCATTCAAGTTTGCTGGGATCTACATTTTTATTATTGCATCGAGGTTGTGACCGTAAAATCGAAGGAAAGTTAAGGTATTTTGCTCGCCTGGTTGATTGATTGTTTTTTTTAATAGCATATCAACTCCTTAAGTGTGCGCTTTGATGTAATAAAAATATTAAGTTTTTTATGCTTTCACAACTGAATACACCGTAGATGATACACCGCTTTTGTACATATACAGAGGTTGGACATAATAATTGGAACACTTGTTAAATTCAAAGAAAATTTATTTAATATGGTGTTGGTCCTCCTTTAACATCATAGACAGCTTTAATACGTCTAGGAATGGAATCATACAGCTTCCTGACTTCATCCAGAGGAATTTTCAGTCATTCTTCCATTAAAACCTTCTCCAGCTCTTTACGACACAACAGTGGAGAATAACAGCTCCTAACTTGTTGCTCCAAAATGCACCACAAATGTTCAATAATATTGATATCTTGAGATTGGGGAGGCCACTCCATGTGTTCTAGCTCACTTTCATGCTCTTCATACCATTTCTTAACCACTCGAGCGGTATGTATTGGAGCATTATCATCTTGGAAGAGGCAGTCACCATCAGGGAATAAAGTCGTGGCCATTGGATGAACATGATCTCCCAAAATGTTCAGGTAATCTTTGCCTGTTTATTCTACCATGCAGGGCAACTATTGGACTGAGACATTTTCATGATATGGCAGCCCAAACTATCACTGATCCACCTCCATGCTTCACTGTTGGAAGAAGACAGTTGGGGTTGTAAGCTTCTTTGGGCTGCCTCCACACATAAACTCGCCCTGAAGTTGGGAAAAGAGAAAAACTGGTTTGAGAATATGACGTGCTTCCATTGGTCTGCAGACCAGGCATTGTGATCTCTGCACCACTTCAACCTCTTTTGAATGTTGCGAGTAGAGAGAAGAGTTTTCCTCACAGTGGCTCTTCCATGATATGCAGCCTTATGGAGCTCACGGTGAACTGTTTTAGTAGAAACTGAACTATCCCGATGGTTATTCAACTCAGCAGTCACTTTGGCCGCATTTGTCCGATGATTTTTTGCCACATTGCGTTTCAATGCACGTCAGTCCCTGTCAGTAAGTTTGCAAGTCCAGCCCGAATTGCTACGGTTGCTAGAGGTGTTGCCCTGTTTCTCGAATTGCATCAGTGTTCTTGATATGGTAGCTCTTGAAAACCTAACAATTCAGCAACCTTAGTGATCGAGGCTCCTGCCATGCGAGCTCCAACAATTTTCTCTTTTTCGAACTCGGAAAGGTCACGCATTTAGCTTAAATTTTACTAAATTCTAAAAATAAATAAGACAAAGACAATAAATTAGATAAATAAATGTATTTACAATAGATATAACCTGCAATTACGAAGTTTTAGTTAAAGTTCTTAATATAATAGGTCTTTGAAATATAGGAGTGGATTTTGCAACTGTTCCAATTATTTTGTCCAACCCCTATATATATTTGTGTAAACATGATTCCTAAATGCGATGATATGTGTGTTTTATGTTGCATTTTTGTTTTGGAATAGGGTTTAATTTAAGAAATTGAAATTTATTATATGGATTAATGTCATAAAAATGTTCTTTTACGTCGGTTCGTTAGTTGGTTAATTTTGTTTAGTGGCATATCAACCACAATAGTTTATTTAATGTCGGAATTTAAATATTTTGAAAAATTTTATGCTTTCAACTAAATATATCATATTTTGAACGCAATTGTATACAGATAAAATGTCTTGTTGGTCATTTTGCAATAAAATGTATTATTGGTAATTTACTACAAATTTGTTTGGTAACTTTTTAATATATAAAATTGTATTACAGGTGTTTTTATTGGAAAAATGTTTTTTTATACATTCATAATGTTTTGCTTTTGTTTGGGAGTTCATTATTTGCCCGTAGCTGGGACCCTAACAGGTGCTACCACCCAGGGTCATGATAGACATGGGAACAGCAGCAATTAAGAGGTGGTTCTACGCTTCTAAAAACTTCCCATCTCCCAGTCAGGGACCTTGTTGTCGGATGTAGAGGACTTCTTGGTTAAAATCTACAGTTTATTAGTTGAAAATTCTACGTTACGTGTGTGTATGTATGTGTGTGTGTGTGTGTGTGTGTGTGTGTGTGTGTGTGTGTGTGTGTGTGTGTGTGTGTGAATCCCATGTCACCTTCGAGCTATAAACTAAGATAGTCTTTATTGTGTATATGCCTTTGTACTCTGGCTCATTATCAGTACGTTAGTGTTGAAATACAGAACGCAGATATCTCAACACACACAATTACATACAACTGACAAAGAAAATTTCTTATAACCAAGAAACAACTCCACAAAAAGCAGAGACACATGTGCAATAATCGCATGGCGTAATACCCATCACGTAGAAGGAGCTCACAAAAATCAGAGTAACATTTTAACTGAGGGTGTGCGGGTAGTGTAAAGGATATCGACGCAGAGAGTGAAATCGGCAAGAAGAGTTCAATTTCTGTTGCGTTCAATTTCGCATAAATTCCCTTGGAAAAACCATAAATCCGTCTCTTCTTGTAGTATCCACTCCTGTCGCGAATTAAACAGCAAGGTAGACTGGGGTCTCTAGCCTTGGGTGGCGATCAGTTTAAGTGATGGAAAACTGCAGAAAAGACCACGGGAAACCCCACCATTTTAGTTTCCAAGAAGGCATGGCAATTCACAGATATTAAATATAAAGAATATGATCGCTTACGCCCTGGCCGGGTGGGAGCAACGCATTAAAAAAAAATTCAAATAGACGCGTCTATTGGAATAAAAGTGGTGCTGGAAAATAATTTCCCAAAAATGAACCCCAGCCTAAAAGTAGGGAGGAAATTTCTGAATAGAAATTACAACCACTGTCATAAGGACATCCAGGGTGGATTTTTGTTTCCAAATAGAATAATCGTCTCGGTTCATCTAATTGAAACTTATTTGTAATAGCTGAAACGAATGTTAGATTAGTTTCGGCGAAGAGAAACGCCTTTATAGAGCATTTCTGCACTCCTAATAAATATTCAGTTCATTATGCCATTGTAATTTTTGATGCGAGGATATATCGCTCGTTAATAATGTTTTCCTTTTTTCTTATTCTTTCACATTCAGAAACCTCTTGTGTCTTAGTGGCTTTACTGCCTTATTTGGAGCGAAATGACTAAAAAAAGTATCACACAGTTATTTAAAGTCGGTATAAATTCAAAGAAGATTTCTCATGCGTAAATATTTTGTTTCTTCGGATCTATTTATAAAAATTGCTTTGTTTTGAGCTGAATTTCTCATTTCAATGATTTAGTAATGGATGGCTGATATTATAGTGCGTATTATTTGCTCTAGATATTTCAACTCTCTCTCTCTCTTCTTGATGTTAAGCAGAAGTGTCATTTTTGTTTACATTTCCTCTAAAACTTCGTCGTTGCTCAGCTGTTCGGTCCATGGATTACTCAACATCCTTCTCTTGAAACACATTTCTGTTGCCTCAAGTCTTTTCTTCATCTGAGAGGAGAGTGGCCATCATTCACTGCCATATAGGAGGACCGATATTACATAAGAGTACAGTACTTTGTTTCTAATGAAATGTTTGTTTCTTAATACTTTGCTTAGTTTTTAAAAGGCAGCTTTCGCAATCTCAATGTACCTTTGGATTTCGGTGTCGCATTTTACATCTTCTTTTGAATCACTTCCACGATATTTAACATGCTGTACTTATTTGATTTTGGCGTCTTCACTTCTTACTTCGCCTCTTCGATTGTTCCTTTTGCTAACAACCACACGCCCTCTCTTGTCACAATTAATGCTTTGTCCTTTCTTTCCTTTACTACTGTAGGTGTGCTTGTAGTTTTCTTTCTCTATCTGCTATCAATACGGGGTCATCTGCGCAGAAACGTAGAAATTCGCTACCTCATCCGCAGCTGCCAAATTTTCCACACACTCTTTCGTCATTATGTGCCCTAGAGATTTCAACTGTCTCTATCTGATGTTAAGGATACGGGTACATTTTGTTTCCATTTTCTCTAAAACTTCAACACTGCTCACATGTTCGGTCCATGGTATTCTCAGTATCCTTCTGTAGAACCACATTTCTGTTGCTTCAAATCTCTTTTTTTAAATATCAGCAAACCATTATCAGTCAGTTAATTGCTGTGCGTGATACACGCTTGGACAATCATGTCTCTTTCGATCCATGACTGACTATAGTTGCCACCCAAGGCTATAGGACCCAGTTTGTCCTGCTATTCAAAGAAGAGATGGATTCATACCTTTCCCAAGGGTATTTGCGCATAAATGAATGTAACAATCCCGACTGGAATTCGAACTCGGCTCTCATTCCGAGTCATTTATCCATTGCACCACCCGCAGATCCACACACACACACACACACACATATATATATATATATATATATATATATATATATATATATATATATATATATATATATATATATATATATATATATATATATATATATATATATATATATATATATATATATATATATATATATATATATATATATATATATATATATTTTTATCCAAATGAATTTTTTCTTCCGTTACGATAATAAGCATTTAGAAGAAAAACATACAATATCAGGGATGTAGGCAGTGGGAGAGAGCCTTGTCTCCCTCAAAATTTTTACCAATTGTAGTATTTTTACGGGGTTTTATTTTAACAAAATGCTATAAAGAAAAGAAATACAAGAAAGAAAAAAAAAGCATGGAGGTACTGGAGATTTTAAATCTCCGTAAAACTAATCATATTGACGGTCTTTGATAACTTCACGTTTCCAAATTCTTTTGTCCCCCCCCCCAAAAAAAAAGAAATCATCTCTGCTAGGGCCCTGAAAATTATATTGTTTTAAATGAGAGTTTACTCTGATACTTTGAGTCAGGCTTTGGAAATTGCTGCTGTTAAGCAAAAAAAAAAAAAATTTTAAAAGTATTTGAATTACAAAATACACGGCTCAGTTTGAAGGTGTAGTATTTACAACGACGAGGTAACAGATGTCACGGAGGAAAAAAAAAAAAAAAAAAAAAAAAATCGGTTCTGCTCCGTTTCTATCAGATTCCGTAAACAACGTCAGCTGTTAATAACGAATCAACAAGCGACTTCTTCCTTTTCTATTATCCACTTCAACGACGCAGGGTTTTTGTTCGACTCGTGACCTATTCTTCCGAAAATGAATCTTCGTATATGTAACGACAATTATTTGAACTGAAAGCGAAATTAATCTCTAATAGCTTTTGAACCAAAAGAGGCAATCGCAGATATATCAGATCTGCGAAATAGAAAAACGTAACGAAGGTTTTATTTGTAATATTATTGAATAAAATGTTTGGAATTGTCTTTGATAAACAAAAATAGTAATTTGACATCGACAATATTTTTGATGAAGTAGTCATTTTCTTAACAAAAGGGAATAATGTAATAAAATAGAAAGCGAGAAGAAAGGACTAAACACCAATCTCAAATTATAAATTGGAGATACCAAAATAAAACAATATCTGTCTATATTTCCGAAGTATTGTAACAATTTACACTATTTACATTGTTCAGACTATTGTCCTCATCTTCATTGTCATATTCACGACGTTTCGGCCGTTGTATGCTTCTTCAGGTCTTATACGCTGGAATTTCGAACCGAACTCTTTATTTCGTCCACTGGGGTAAATTATTCTAATTCCACGTGCCATGCCTATTTCTGGGTATCTCCATTTCACTTATTTCCCTTTAGTAACTCAACTCCATATGTTTTTGCTCACCTCTGCTGTGGCCAGGTATTGAACTCACAACTCTTAAGATCAAGTCACTGGATTACTTCAATCAACGCTTTTATTCACTGAGCCATGTGGGGCCGAAACATGGTGAATATGACAATGAAAATGAGGACAATAGTCCGAACAATGTAAATAGTGTAAAATAAAACAAGTACAAAAAATATTAATATATGGCAAGTGTTTTGTAGAGGATGCAAAATGCGACACTGAAATCCGAAGTTGCACTAGAATATCCAAAGGTGCCTTCCTAAAACTAAGCAAAGTATTAAAAAACAGGAAAATTTCGTTAGAAACAAAGAAAAGAATGATGAACTGTTATATATATAACAATGAATAATATAACAATGAATGCTTGGCACTTTCCTCACAGATGAAGAGACTTGAAACAATAATGTCCACTTTTATATTTGCATATCCCTGATATTGAGCAGTTTTACCCACAAATATAACATACGTTAAAACTATACATTTTATCATATATATATATATATATATATATATAAACTACAGTTCAAAATTTTGAAGGCACCACTAGAATAAGCATGAGATGAAGTTGACAGAAGAGAAAAATGAAAAAGAGCTCTTAGAAAAAAAAAAAAAGAATGGAATAAATTTTCACTTTTACTTTGAGAAAGTTTTTCAACGAATGCCAAAAATTTGTGGTGCAATAATCAGGGCTAAAGGAGGATATTTTGACAAGTGCAAAATTTAACCATAAAATGCATTTTTCTTTTTGTCATAATAAAATTTCTATTAAAAAATCATGTCTCACTTTTTTAATCGTGTATAATAATTTTCTCTTATTTAAAGTACAAAACAACTACTTTTAAAGCCAACTTAAAAAATTACCTGGTGTTTCCTCTAACTTTTGAACTGTACTGTATATATATATATATATATATATATATATATATATATATATATATATATATATATATATGCAAGTTTCATTAAAAACGACTGACAAGGTACTGCGATTAAGTTTTTTTATTCAATTTTTCTTGTATTCTTATAATTTTCTTCTTTTCTGGGTGTAAAAACAAAACTACTTTCTATTAATCACCACAGAGATCCTTCTCTGCCCTCCATTAGAATGTCTGACGCTCAACTTCTCGAGAGCACCTCTCTGCGGCAGCTTGGTCTCATGTTGACTGCTGACCTGAAAGGGAACAAATACATTGAGTCAATTGCTTCGTCCAGCGCAAGGAAAGTTGGCTCCCAGTGCCGCGCCAGGAAATTTTTCTCCCCGGAATCGATCCTCCAGATCTACAAATCAACAATTCGCCCTTTGCATGGAGTATTGCTGCCATATATGGTTTGAAGCCCCTTTTGTTTGCCTCGGGGTTCTTGATAAGCTCCAGAGGCGGATATGCAATATAATTGGCCCTGCTCTGGCATCTCGTCTACAATCACTTTCTCACAGACGCGCCGTCGCCTCTCTCTGTCTTTTTTACAAATACTTTCATGGCAATTGCTCCGAGGAGCTGCATTCGCTGGTTGCCAGACTTCATGAGTTCAAGCGCCCTACGAGGCTGGCATCCCGCTCTCGCCCTTTCACTGTCGGAACTCCTAAATGTAGCCGTCTCTTCCACTTCAAAAGTTTCATGTCTCGCACCTCTCGCCTGTGGAACTCCCTTCCCTACTCCAGTTTCCCTGGGAGCTATAATCTCCAACTATTCAAATGTAATGTTAATCGACATCTCCATATCCACTATCCTTCTCCTCATCCTTTCTTCTATCACTCCTATCTAATCTTCTGTAACCCCTTGCGTCCTAAAAATAATTATGTAGAAATTGTCCAAATGTTTTCTATGTCCGAGCGCTTTCGACTATTCTTTTAGCCATTATCAAGGATGATTTTATTTTTACTTTTAACAGGTAAAATCGTTTTGTGCCAGCCCCATATGCCTTCCCAAATGATCAATGTTGAGAGGAAAAAGATCATCCAGGCCTTCCGTAATGGTACCAACAGTCATACTCTGGCTTCCACCTTCAAAGTCCATCGAGAGAACGGTGAATAAGTTTAAGAAAGAGAAAAACTGGATCAGGATGTCACAACTGCATCATTTCAATTCAGAGCTAAATACGTTCGTATTGTCCAAAGTATAGCCCAATAAAGTTATAAAAACCTCGGAGAATTCAAGTAAGATATCCTTAATCATTTCTAAGATATAAAGCTTAATCTAAAAGTTGGTATACCCAGGCCGATATAATCCTGAAGTCACCTTGACAAGTTGACCGTGGCGAGATTCGAACCCAGATCACGCCTTCATTTTATATAAAAAGCAGCAATTGAAACTGTGCTTCTTTTCTTATATGATTTATTTGATGTTTTAAAGATCTCAGTCAATATGTTCGTACGAGCCACACATTAAATGTCAAATGTGCATAATGACCTTCGGTTTGACCTTCCCTGGTACATAACATTGAAAAAACAAAAAAAAAAAACACGCACTGTGATTACGTGCTTTCTTTTATTCTTCTTTTTTCTAAGCGATCTGTGTTTTTTTTTTAATTTTCCTGTTTATTTAATGATGATTTTTACTTGAACAACAACAAGGACGGTTAGGCCAATCATTCTAAGAGTATCTTGCTGTCATTTTAATCTTCAATACAAACCAATACGTGCTACTTGGGTGAAGACTCAATGAGTTCAATGTCAAAATTAATTACAATCTAGGAAGTCTTTTAACAGATGACAGAAAACGTGACACCAAAATACGAAGGGAGAGTGGAATAGTAAAAAGCTGCCTTTCAAAAACTAAACAAAGTATTAAGAAACAGGAACATTTCATTAGAAACATAGAAAAGAGTTCTCGACTGCAATGTAATATCACTACTCTTGTATGCAAGTGAACTCAGATCAATTTCTTCACAGATGATGACGAGACTCCAGATAACTGTTCTTAGGATGCTTAGACGGAACATGTAAGCAATGAGGAGATGGTTTGGAGAATCTGACTGTTGTAACCTAGAATTGGTTACTGAATAACCAAGACGAAGCTTAGAAATGGTAATCTTTATAACATCAACAATACACGCCAGCGGCGCGAAGTAAGTAAACCACTGCTAACAGTGGACTACTTAGACAGCATATTACGATATTTATCTGCCTTCCCACGAGTTAGGATGCAGCACAAGGCCAAATTTAATGCAGGGAAATCCAAGCCCGTGGGCTCAGGCAAAAATTGTCCGTAGACCCCGCATAGGCGGGATCGGGTATCCGTCTACCTTCCCGGACGAGACTCTGCCCTTCAGCATAGCCTCGTCCGGGTTCCTCTCCGCTCGAAGAGCTTCCCACGCTGGCAGCTCACGCTGACAGCGTAGACAGCGTATTGCCCCCACTTACAATAGTGTCCAACGTATCTATGAGGATTGGGACATAGCCATTGGTCTTCAAAGGTACGGTATTTAACACTGACACAGGACAAATTGAAGGCAAGAGTGGAACATCAGGTACTCTACCACACAAGCTTGTCGAAATGAATAGCGCAATAAAGCCTGGGAGGAATAAGACAAAGACATTGTTAAGAGATACAAATGATAGGAAGTTGTCGAGAGACATGATAGTCCACGTCCTGAATAGACACGGCACATAGAGGAGGATATGCCAGAACTCATCGTGTTTGCATTTACGCAGGAAACATCGTTAATCTTAATTTAAAGAAAGAAAATTATACTGAACTATTATATAATATCGACAACGGGTCCTTACAAACGAAGAAAAGATGTGAAGCAGCAGGAATGTGGTTCTACAGAAGGATGCTGAGAATACTATGGACCGAACATTTGAGCAACAACAAAGTTTTAGAGAAAATGGAAACAAAAAGGACATCAGAAACTGGAATATTTAGGGCACATAAAAGAAAAACGTCATAAAAAATATGACACTGACTAGACATAATATAAGCAAGAGAATTTGAAATGAACCGGTATAACCTTTAAGCTTTGATATGAATCTATTAAAACATTGATCAGTCCTTTTACATGGTAGTAAATGCTGGGCAATCTGCTCACAGATGAAGAAGAGATTTGAAACAACACGAATGTGGTTCTACAAAAGGATGTCGAAAATACTATAGCCCAAACATTTGAGCAACAACGAAGTTTTTGAGAAAATATAAACAAAAAGGACGCCAAAAAGAAACAGTTAGAATCTTTAGGCCACATAATGAGGAAAGCGGAGTTTGCAAATTTGGCAGCTGACGATCAGGTAGAGAATTTCTACAGACAATTTTTATTAGGCTGCGCAAATGGCACAGTGTTAATAGTAGGTTCAAAATGTACACTACAACACACCTGCGGAAGTAAACAAAGCGTGAAGAAAGTACTAAGCATTACTTGCAACAAGAGAGAAAGTATTGTTGTCAGCAAAAGGCACAACCCATGAGGCGAATAAAGGCCGGAAGAGATCAAAATCAAACAAGTACAACAATTTAAATTGTGGAAGTGATGTAACATTCAGAAAATGCGACACCGAAATCCAAAGGTAGATTGGGATAACGAAAGATGCCTTTCGAAAGCTAAGCAAAGTATTAAGAAACAAAAATTGTTAGAAACAAAGAAAACAGTACTGAACGGTTACGTAATGGTAGTCCTCCTATATGCCAGTAAATACCGGACAATCTGCTTGCAGATGAAGAAAAGACTTGAACAACAGAAGGATGCTGAGAATATCATAGTCCGAACATGTGAGCAACAACGAAGTTTTAGAGAAAATGGAAACATATAAGACACATATACTTAACGCCGGAAAGAGATAGTTGAAATTTCTAGGTCACACAATGTGAAAAGGCGGCTTGGAAAATTTGATACTCACAGGACAGATTGAAAGCAAGAGGGACAGAGGAAAACAACGCATAACGTATCTCATGATCTTGACTAAATGGATGGCGGAACAGGAGTTAGGAAAGATAACAAAAATATATTAAGTGCAAAAAAGACATGAAATTGTGGCAATCTCTAACGTCCTGAAGATATACGGCTCATAGGATAAGAAGCGTTAAAAGATACGATACTAAGGTAATTCTAAAATATTACAATTGTTCACTTATATCGACAAGTTATTTGACATTTCATCTGAATGATATGTTAAATACGAAATACAAAACGTAAAAAAAGCTGACATCTTCAAAATAAATTGCTAATTGCATGTTTAGAATTTTAATTGAAGTACTGTTAATTATTATGAGGACCCGAGTTCGAATCTCACTATGGTTAATTTGTCACGAAGGCGACTTCTTGATATTATCGCTTTACGGCCAGTGCCGAGATGTGTGACTACTTAGGAATAACAGTTGCTGTAAACTTGAATGTGCCGGTTATGTAATGGTTAATGGCTCTGAATTGAAAATCTGGGGAACCGAGTTCCAATTCCAGTTGGGTTCGTTATATTCAGGCAAATATTATTGAGAAACGTATGAAACCACCTCTTCTCAATTCCCCCCAGTGATTAGGACTTCAGTAAATAATTATTACCTAATAAAAAAAATTATTAGAATTTAAAAATACTTTCTGACTTTAAATAACATAAAAAAAATAAACCATAAAAAAACAAGTCAAATTGATTCTTGAATAGAAGCACTTGAATCAATAAATGATTATTATCTGAAAAATATTACAATCAAAAAAAGTATTTTCTGCCTTTAAATAAACTGCAATGGGTTGATGAATCGTAAAAAACAACCAAATCAAAGGTTGATATTAGTAGTCTGCAGAGTCGATCCCAGTGTTTCTATTCAGAAAGTCCTTGAAAACTATAACACCAATTTATCCAAGCATTGTGAATTACATTGGATAGACGGATGTGTTCGTTGGTGGTTGTGCAAGCACGAAAGTGACAAGTCATCGTGACCGAGATGCGCTCTCTCCCAGAAACTTTAATCAGTAGCAGTTCAGATCGTTGCAGTATAAACCACAAATGGGCTTTTTGAGTGTTGGACAAACACGAGTGTGCTTGAGCAGGCGTTTTCAAGAAGAAAGGGATTGTCAGTGGTCAAAAATGAATCCAGGATTTTCTGACAGAACAAGTCTGTTAAATATGAAAATCTGTTACTTGTGGACGCAGTGAAGTTCTGTATTGACAGTTTTTTTTTTGTTTTTGTTTTTTTTTTCAAATTGGTTTGGAATATCTGTAAACAGTGAACGGTATTGTGAAACCTAACCACTACAGTTTTAGAGGTGTCAAAGTTGACTGTAATGGACGAGTGGAAATCACCTGAATAAAACCTACAACCTGCACCCTGATGTTTCGTGCCGGGTATCAAAATGCCGCAATCACGTCAGCTACTCAATGCTCTTTGAACACCATGAAAGCAATGACATAAAATGGAAAACTGCAACGCAGACTACGAGACCATAGCTTGTAGGAAAGAACACTGTAGACGTCCTGATTGCATCCGTACACCAGAATTCATCCAACAACTGCAGGAATAAGTGATGAAAAACCCAAGTATTGCGGCATTGGTGTGAGGTATGGGTGTTTCAATTTCCACCATGAAGGTGGCCTTGAATAAGGATCTCTGCTACCAATCATAAAAAAAGCTGTAAATGCCAACTTCTTACAGAAAAGGCTCGAGAAAAACCGTCTGACAAAGAAATTCTTAAACAAGGTAAAACATCCTGTTGAACCAGGAACAATCTGGTTCTATTCTGATGAAAAATCTTTTCAGGACCAACTGCACAACACCCAGAACAACAGATGGCATACCTAACATCCATATGACGTTCCTCGTGTTATGAAGACCAAGTTTCCCCAAACTGTGATGTTTTTTGGATGTCGCCAGTGAGGGTGAAACATCCTGTTGAACCAGGAACTATCTGATTCTATTATGATGAAACATCTTTCCAGGACCAGCTGCACAACACCCAGAACAACAGATGGCTTGCCTAGAATCCATATGACGTTCCTCGTGTTATGAAGACCAAGTTTCCCCAAATTGGGATGTTTTGGGGATGTCTCCAGTGAGGGTGATGCCATGCCACCTCACATCTTTGAACAGTCTCAGGTTCAATTCGGATGGCTATGTGGAGTTGCTGAACACAGTGATCAAGCCTTGGTTGGAGAGGGTGGCTGCTGGAAGACCATATGCGTGGCAGCAAGATTCACTTCCCTTCCACACAATCAGAAGATTCAGAAGTGGCTGTCAGATAATTTTTACAATTTCCCTAGGCCCAACATCAGAGACCCTAACTTCCCTGATTGTAATCCCATTGATTATTATGTGTGGAGCGCAGTTGAAGAAGACACCAATCGCACTGCCTGTAGCAACAAGGCTCATCTGATTGACAGGATTAAGAAAGCGTTTGAAGCTCTCTTTAGAGACATCGTGAAGGCCGCATGTGCCAGATTCCGGAGTCAGATCGAGGCCGTGGTAGTTGCTAAGGATAGCTTCTTTGAGCGAATTGTCTTTTGATTATTATAACGTGTATATCACTTTTCTATTTTTCCAATAAATTAATTTTTGGCTTTGATATTCACTTTGTTTCCCTAAAAAAAAACAAAAAAAAAAAGCTGTCAAATTTATACCGAACATCCTGTACTTCATTGTAATCAAATTATTATTTTCGAATTCAGGTCATTCATTTCTAAAAGTTATCCAGTCAATTGTGGATCTTAAGCTGACTTTTATAAATTAACATTATTTCTGGAGCAATATTTGCTCTTTCTACTTGGCAGGCAGTTGGTTATAATGGAATGCCGCTATTGTCTGATCTTCGGACACACGTACGCGTTTATAAGAGCTATCACTGTTCTAGCAAGGACATTAGGACAATGACAGACATTATGGTTACTAATACAAAATCACAGCACAAAGAATCAATTTTCATATTATAAAAGAACTTCAATTTAATGTATAAATACTTAGACTTTTCCTTAAGGACTGATTCATGTCTTACTAATTAACCCATAACTGGAGAGAATAGGAAAAGATCATTTCATACCTTCCCCAAATGTATTTACGCGTCCGTGAATATAACGAACCCGACTGGAATTGGAACTCTGCTCTCCGATTAACAATTCCGAGTCGTTATCCATTACACCACACATACATCCAGCTTATAGAACCTGGTATTCCCAAGTGGTCGCCCACCTAGGTACTGACTAGGGTTGACGTTGCTTAATTTCAGTTGTCATACGGAAAGAAGTGTTCTAAACGCGATGTGGCCGTAAGCCAGTCCTATAAATAGTAGAATCATTAACTGCTGGATGTGTCATTTACGTCGTCTATTTTAATGTCGGATATTCGAAGCACGGCTGGATTCATCTAACTTTGTGTGTCAGTTTACTTAACGCTGGCCACAGATGCAAGATCAACGGAGAAAAAAGTGAAATGAGATTTTATTTATATAATAATAAAAAAACAATAACGATCGTACATAAAAACCGGATAGTTTAATTTATTGAACGATTTTATTCAGTAGGTCAACATAATGACACGCAATCATAGGTCACCACAATTGTAAAAACGAGCTAAGCTAAAGACTTATAAATAGGGTTTGTTGATTCGAATATTTATTTGTTTAATCATTGGTGCGCTTTTGTGAGGACTGATCTCATTAAACAAGTAAATTAAGCCCTGGTGCTGCTTACTAAATACCACACTTTGACAAGCGCCTTGCGATGTTAATATATTTCTCGGTCACTACTTGAAATTTTGTCTTAAGTTTATCAAACAGATGGGCTCGGCCTCGTCGGTATCTGTTGAGAAAAGTGTGCGAGAAGAGACGAGAGTTGTGGCAGGACAAATCGTGGCTGGTTCAGTACGACAATGCACCTGCGCATAACGCTCTGAGTATCCAGCAGTTCTTGGCCGAGAAAATCACTGTACAGGAACAACCTCCGTATTCACCTTATCTTGCTCCGTGTGACTTGTTTCTTTTCCCCAAGCACAAGGGAATCATCAAGAGGTCCCGTTTTGAAGGCGTGGAGGCCATCAAGAGGGCCATAAAGACGGAGTTCCAAGAATCCTTCCAGTAGTGCCCAGAAGCGTGAAAGAGAAGGATAGAAGAGTGCATTAGACTCGAGGGGAATTACTTTGAAGGGGAAATAATGTACTTTGTTTCGTTTTTTTTGTTTTGTTTTGTTTTGTTTCTTTTGTTTGTTTTTTGTTTTTTTGTAATTGAAATAAATTGTTTATGACATCAATCCTGCCACTTTTTAGACTGACCTCATATATTTACCAAAACATTTGCAATAAAAAATAAATCTGTTATATGCCTTCTCTCAGACCCTGAAAAGGAAAGTTAGTGGATATAGCAAAATTTGTCTTTTTTTTTCACAAGTCTCGCAAAAGACTGATATTTTTTTTTAATTTGATTTTTTTATTCACTCATCAAGAGGAAGCATGTCTTTTTTACGGCGTCTACCCTAAAATTATTCTCTGTTCAGACTGGTCTTCACCACATGACTGTTAATAGTTACATGACCGGCGGGCATACTAATTCGAGAAGGTGACAGAAAATTAACCGAACAATCTTATTTAACAACTAATCGTATGTTTGAGATCAGCTACATATCGTATGACTGTAGTGTTAAGGGAAACAGCAACATGGAAGTTTCTTCCATAAACTAGTAGTTCTTCGGAGAAATCTTAATAAGACGTTCTACTCACACTTCAAATTCGGGGGAAATGAGGCTAATTCGACTTCGTGGAAGTAACAAAGCGTATCCTAACAGTAAATTTCTGAACTAGTGGAATTAAAAAATGAAGCTCATCTGAACATTTGCCACGGAAATAGTAACAGAGTAGCAATAGGCTTGAGACGTCTGTGAGAAAGAGGCTGCAGAGATTAAGTCTTCCCCAACAACACCATGTAAATGATTTTGAACTATACCAGAGTTATTAATAGAAGATTGTTTACCTCCAGCTCAGATATGGCAGTGCAGCAGTACTTCACAATTACTCTAATCTGTTTCTGGAGTGAAATATGACCCAATAGACATTCAAAGCACGTTATATGTGAATGATAAAATATATTTTAATGTTAAAGTGCTTAATATCAGAAATAGAGCCTATGTAAATATAAAAGTGAACATTGAAGTCAACACCCAGAAGTGATAGTCTGTTTCATGTTAACACATGTTAATTTTTGATTATTTATTGTTGGTTGTTATTATTATTTTTACTTGTTTATGTGTGCGATCGTGTTTTTTTTTTAATTTGTTTTTTATTTATTTTGTTTATTTACTTTATTTTATTTTACTTATGTTTATTTCTTTTGTTTTTTTTATTTATTTTTGTTTATTCTATTTCGTTTTCAGTTTTCGATTTTTAAGTAACCTAGTAAAAATTTGTCTTCGTGTCTGCATTTTAAGAAGAGTTCTGTTTAGTAGGTAGTGTTAATCTAGGAAGGTAATTACAACTCTTTATTCTCCAATAAATAATCAAGCTGTCGTGCTATTAGTCCACAACTTGGAGATGGATTCACAATTTTCCCAAATTTATTTGCGTGTAAGTGAATGTAATGAACGCGTTTGCAATCTGAACTCAACTTCTCATTCCAACCCGCTATCCATTACACAACACACACACACACACCACACACACACACACACACACACACACACACACACACACACATATATATATATATATATATATATATATATATATATATATATAAAAAAGGCTTAAACACTAATATTCCATGGTCATAATTTATTCCATTGGAATCGTAAATACGATCCAAATCATCAGACCTACAAATTATTTTCCACTAATATTATCTATATATATATATATATATATATATATATATTGAACATACACACACATACATATATATATATATATATATATATATATATAAAGACAAAACGAAAACTTTTACTTTACCAACGTGTTTCGTCAGTTATTTGCCATGCGTGATACACGCTTAGGCGATCACGTATCTTTCGATACATGACTGACTAGGCAATTTTTTCCCGCAGTAGGTTGCCATTTCTTTCTGCAGTAGACCAGTTACCACCAATAATATGGAGCCCGGTCTGTCCCACTATTTACCCATAGCTGGGGGAGAAGAAGAAGAGGATTCATACCAAGGGTATTAACACATAAGTGAATGTAATGTGTTCGACTGGAATTCGAACTCGGTTCTCCGATCCCTCAATCCTAGCCGCTATCCATTACTCCACCGTCCCTCCTCTTTCGTCCTCTGATGAACTTTATCAAGGCTAATGTAAAGATTTTATTTTGTAACGTGTGTTTATAAACAGGGGCAAAATATCAATTTTAAATTTAACAACGCTCAAAATATTCATAAGGCTAACTGTAAAAATTCAAGGTAAACTATGGATGATGCTAAGTGATGTAATTTAATGCCCACAAAATGAAAGTGAGTAAATATTATCATTGTTAAATTTTTATTTTTCTTATTTATTTATTTACTTTTTACTTATTAATGTAATTATTATTTACTTTTTTCTTCTAATTTGATAAATTATTTAGTATTTCTTTATTTTAACTAATAGTAGAAGGTTTCGATTTAACTGTTTTTGCTTTGATTCTTAAAAAATATTTAAGGTCAAGTATATTGGCTTTGGAAAGGAGTATTTCTTTAAGGAAAGATATTTGACAAAAAATCCGGGGCGCAGGTTAACATTTTCGCAAGATTCAATAGCGGCATTCTCAAGAACTTTCCGTTTAAGTAAAGTATTTACGTTTTAATAAGTGTGGTATTCTTTAGATCTATATATCTAAATATTTATTTCCCTCCTGCTATTTCCAGTCTCTCTCTCTCTCTCTATCTATCTATCTATCTATCTATCTATCTATCTGTATATATAGATATTATTTAAAACTATATATATATAGCTGAGTTCGAATCCAGGTTGAATCCATTACATTCACTTACGTGCTAATACCCTTGGGAAAGGTGTGAATCCTCTTCTTCTCCCTCCAGCTATGGGTAAAATAGCAGGACAGACTGGGTTCTATAGCCTTGGATGGCAACTGGTCTAGGAGAAGGACAACTCTGAATTCCAAACCTGCGGAGGGTTGTTTGGGAACCTTGTGGTACGTAGTGCACCAGGTCTCTGTATTCGGCCCTTCAAAAAGTGTGGATGGTCCTGCACGAAACCTTCACCACTATAATCGAATCTCATGTGCCGGTGTCGGGCTGTCGGTTTCCTGGAAACTGATCTGCTTGACCCTCATACGTCGAACCCGACAGGAGAATCGATTTTATATATATATATATATATATATATATATATATATATATATATATATATATATATATATATATATACATACACTAAAATTCATAAATATATTGTTTAAAATTCGCTATATTTATATAGGAAGAAGGCTCAAAGTCGACTTAGAAATCGGCACTGCATGGTGATTCGATTAACTCGTGAAAGTTCGGATCACCATGATTGATTTCTATGGCTACTCAAATATTTATACTATTTTAACATTTAAAAGATTTGACTCTGTGTAACCTTAAATTATCTAGAGTTTCGAATTAATCAGCAGTTTGCAGGTTTTCGTTGTTATCCAATGCAATGCGTTGGACTAAATAAACAATGCAGTACGATTAGCGTGGGACGAGCCAAAAAAAAATAAAGCAGTAATTTTTTTAATGAATCTCAAAAGACTTTTATTCAGAAGCAGTTTTTCGCCTATTTCCATGGAAACGCTTTCCATATTTTGAAGACAAAATAGTTGTTTGTTTAGCGGCATATCAACTTCTTATGGGTCATTTAATGGCTGAAATTTAATTTTCTTGGGAGCATTAGTAATTTCTTTATTTCTTTTTTTGTATTACTGGTTAAGTTTTTATTCTTTACAAAAATATATTGCTGTTTTTTTTTCATTTTTTTTTTTTTCTATTTATTTTTTTTTTTTTTTTACAAAAATGTATTGCTGGTAATTTTTTTTAAATATGTAAATATATTACTGGTATTTATACTTTGAAAATATTTATACTTTCATAATCTTTTTACCCTAGTTTGAGGTTTAACTATTTACGCATAACTGGGGACTAACAGGTGCTACCACCACGGGTCAGTGTGAGCTGAAGAACAGCAATTAAGAGGTGGTTCCACGCACCTCAAAACCTCCCAATCAAATGCCTTGCTGCCAGATATAGTTTGTCGTCATACGCAAGACCCGTGTTGCTTTGTACAACAAACCGAATTGAGATTCAGTACTTCAATTGATTCACGTGGCAACAATAACGAAACGGAAGGTCAAAGATCAATCGAATCACTTTCGTCGATTTTTTTACTCTACAATCGGATTTCTTGCATAAAACTTGATCAACGTTGCGTCTTTAAACGAACATCTACATCACTGATTATTGTAGTTCTCTTGTGAGTCAAGGTTTCTTTTCAGCATAAAATAACACTTGACTCACAATATAATTACATTAACAACTGATGTGAATACAAGGCTCGAGAGCAACTCAAGGTAGAGGGTTACTGATGAAATGGTTTTGATGAATGTGTTGTGATATGAGTGAACGAAGTGAATATTATGAGGATAAAGTGGATAAAAAAAAACAATTGGCTCTTAACTTGAAAAGGTTAATATTATAATACTAAAGAAAGCATCTACGCGGGAGCCACTTCCGCAAAGTAGCTGTTCTTAAAGAAAGGATGATTGAACTCTCTCTTTAAATAAGGATAGTTCGACTCTGTGGAAGTAGAATGGTGCGCTTTGGTAGTGAAGATCTAAACTGCTAGAAATAGAGAATGAAGCTCACTGAAATATTTGCCATAAAACTAGCAATAGAGTATCGATAGACTTGCAACATTCTGAGGTTGCAGAGTGAAAAATAAGTATTCTCCCACAAGAACGAGAGTGAAGACTGAGCAGCTCCAACCCAAATATGACAGCAATACTCCATTTTTGGTAAAATCCAGTGTTTCTCAACCTTTGATGCTCCACGGCGCACTTGTAGAATAACTAAAATTCTGGGGCGTACCTTAAATTTAAATAAGGAAAAATTAGTCTTGAAATTTGAAAATATGAAATTTTACTTCAGCATTTCCAAAGAAGATTAGTAGTACATCTTTCAGTTAAAGGGATTTATAAAGAATCTGCTCTTTTTTTTTTTTTTTTTTTTTTTAGAAAGGCCGGTAATGATTGATTTAAATCCTTTGAGGAAGACAAAAGGGAAAGGATTATCCACTCCTTAAGGATTAAGTAATTTAACATCCAGTTTTAAAATATCAAATGACAAAGACTAGACTTAGACATTAAAACTGTGTGCATGGAGTCTCTGTATTTTTAAAAATAAAGATCTTTTAAATATGAAAATAATTACACTTCTGTTAATTTGGGGCAATACCTGGTTACCTTGCAGGACGCATAAGTGCAACAATCTTTCTAACCGGATGTTCATACCACTTTCTTGCAGTTTTCTTCGCGTAAAAGTTTCAACTTTTCCAGTAAAGATATTGGCTCATTCTATCATGCCGAATTTTATATTCAGTGGGTGCTAACACTCTGCAGCCTGATGCAAGTTTGCCAATTGTTTCTGGATATTTATCACAGAATCTGCATTATGGGTTAACACAATTTTTCAGTATGTGTGCTTGGTAATTTCTAGTTAGCAAGCATTGCTTCCGTGTAGCAAAAATAAAACCTTCGGTTTGAGTTTTTAATCCTGCACTGCGTAACCACTGATTAGTAAGCGGTTTGTTTACGTTTGGTACGGGCAGAATATTGGCCAATAAGAGACTTCTTTTTCTTCTTCTTCTTCTTCTTCTTCTTCTTCTTATTATTATTATTATTATTATTATTATTATTATTATTATTCTTCTTTTTCTTGATTATGTTGTTGTTTTCATCATTGGGGGAAAGAGTATAGCGCTAAAATGTAATACTGGGATACAAATATACTTGGGGGAAAGAGTATAGCGCTAAAATGTAATACTGGGATACAAATATACTTGATACCCTTCCCGATAAATGTATATTAGGTACATGCATCACAGCCAGATGTGCGCGATATGATGACAGGTTTTGATAATAAAATAAGCGCAAAAATTTGCAGGTGAATCCCAGTGATAAATACCCTCACGTAACTCAGTCCGATCAGGCAGTTTCCGATTGAGGATGTCCCCAACTATCTAGATGTCTCCCCTACTTTCTCTCATCAACAGATATGTACAGCGCGTCTGACACATACCCAACTGGTTAAGGAAACAAAACTGATACGCAAATCTTAACTCTAGCCTATCTTAATTCACCATAAAATATGTGCATGTTAACGCCTCCATTCAATTAAGATAAAACAAAAAAAAGAAGAAAAAAAAAACACGAGAACCGTGTCTGGTGTAACATCAGGAGCAATTACAGTGGAACCTTGGTTCACAATTTTTTTCGTTCCTGAAGGCCGTTCGTAACCCGAAATGTTCGTAAACCGAAACTATTTTTCCAATAGGAATCAATGTAGAGAAAAAAAGTCACAGTACAATAAAACCGGAAAAGAAAATCACGGCACAACACACGAATGTGTAAAATACGGCAGTCGACTCAGAAATGAATCTGTTCGGGTTAACTCGGTTCGGCAATGTTGTTCGAGAACCGAAATTTTGTTCGATAACCGAGGCATTTTCATCTCAAATATTCTGTTCCAAAATCGATGTGAGACGTTCGAGAACCGAGTTTCCTTTGTATTATTATTATTATTATTATTATTAACAAACAAAGTGTTTGGCGTAATTCTTCCAATATTTTTCAACACATAAGAGAAGAGCATTATTTAAGAATAAAACAAAAACACAATATTTGACAATGTTAAACAATATTTCGACAGTATGTCTGTCTTATTCCAGTTATATTTTTTTTTAATTTTCAAGTATAAAAATATATGAATCTACAAAAAGTACAAGTCTTTGTACAACAACATAAGTCAAAATGGAACAACTACATTGAATCAATAGCTTCATCTACCGCAAGGAAAGTTGGTTCCCTGTGTCGCGCCAGAACGTTTTTCTCGTCCGAGTCCATCCTTCAAATCTATAAATCAACCATTCGCCCTTGCATGGAATACTGCTGCAATATATGGTTCGGTGCCCCCGCTGTTCGCCTTAAGATCCTCGACAAAATCCAGAGGCGGATATGCAATGTGATTGGCCCTGATCTGACATCTTGTCTACAATCGTCCTCTCACAGACCTGCCGTCGACTCCTTCTGTCGTTTCTACAAATATTTTCACGGTAACTGTTCCGACGAGCTACTTTCGCTAGTTCCCAGACTACATGAATTTAAATGTACTACTAGGCTGGCATCTCGGTCCCACCCTTTCACTGTCGAAACGATTAATTGTAGCCGTCTGTTCTACTTCAATAGCTTCATGTCTCGCACCACCCGTCTGTGGAATTCCCTTCCTATTACATGTTTCCCTGGTAGCTATAATCTCCAACTATTCAAATGTAATGTCAATCAACATTTCCAGATGCCTTGATCTATTCCCTGTCCTTCTCTTCATCCTTTCCTCTATCACACCTCTTTACTCTTGCTCCATCTCTTTGTAACCCCTTGCCTGCTAGTGGCACTCCCACCTTGCTTGGGGTGAAATGCTTAAAAAAATGATAAAACGACTGTAATTTCAACAAGCATCTTAAAGTGCACATTCTGAAAAAATATTCAGAACTAGTAGTAGAGCCCGGCATTGCCCGGGGATATAACAGTAAGAGATAGATCAAGTATCGACCATCATAAAGACTGAAAAATAAAATTAACAGAGATTATTGTTTAAGGTTGACGGACACGCATGTCGTAATTAGTTTTTTTTTTTTTTTTTTACGAATTGGTCAAACCCAAACTCAAACAAAAACATTGTTTTCAATCGTTATGAGTCTACCGATTGAATAGAATTTTATTATAAACAATTGCCTTGTAAATGGAATTTTTAAAGCATTCTGAATGTAAAAATAAAGAAAAAAGTGTGCAAGTGTGCCATACAATAAGAAACACTACCTGCCCCCCAAAAAGTGAAGTTTTGTTGAAATCGGTTGAAAAATGTAGGAAATCCGATCCCATATATAAACGAACAGACACACACACACAACCTGGGTTTTATAATAAGTATGATTTACCGACCTTTCGACCCTTAAAACGCACCAGGATAGTTACGTATGCATATTAGTAACCCACCGCCCCGGGGGAAATGAACAAAATGACAGGAGAGTTCCATAAGAATTATACTAAGCTCTTTGATTAATTCCTCTTAGTTACTAATCAACTAACGGAAAATTCCAATATGAAGGAGATCATCATCATATTACACACGTTTCAGTTGCATGACTTCACGCTGTCGGCGTTTCATTAGTTTTGACGCGTTTATTCACAGTACAGCCATTTTTCATTACAAGACAAGCAACGTTTGTACAAAGACTTACAGGACCAGATCACAAACAAAGTTCTCCTCCGCACAAAGATAGAGAGATTAGACACCATCTTGACTAGCTACTGAATTCAATGCTTGATCGAATGCCAAATATCCACCTACCTTAGAGCTCGCATCTGGGAAGAAACCACATGGAGCTCCACGTCATCGATTCAAAGATTAGCTCAAAAACACCTTGCTGATTACAGAAATCGATCCGGTCAAGTGGGAGACGGAATTTGCAGAAAGAACCAATCGGAGAAGAGCATTCTACGAAAAAAACAATATCCTTCTGAAACACCAGAAGACAAATAGAAGAGAATACAAAGGAGCCCAAAGAAAAGGCTGAACTCTCCATTCCCTGAATCCTCTTACCCTACCATGCGGTGGCTGTGGACCACTCTTCAGATCCAACATAGAATTCATTTCACACAGAAGAAAATGTCGATGAGTACCCCAATATTCGGCAACGAAGATATTTTTATAATTGAAAATTTTTTGGAAAATAACTTGAAGACTGACATACCGTCGAAATTGTTAAACATTGTCAAACACTGTGTTTTTTTTTTCTCTTCTTAATTCGCGCTTTTCTCTTAAGTATTATTATTATTATTGATCTAGAGAGTAAGTGGACTCTAATAGGAAGTACTCGAGTCTGAAGAACCTCGGCAAAATTCAGAGTACAGATATACACCTTCGCAACTAATGAAATGACCTCAGAATTCATGTAACCAATTAAAAATGTGAACTCACAAAATCATGAATTTTTCATGAAATGACTTGAAAATGTTGATAATTTTTATTTTGCTTCTTCTATGTGCTGTGTCCCTTCAGGACGTTGGCGGTCTAGCGTATCCTTAGCATCCTTCTGTAGAACCATACCTAAGTTGTCTCGAGTCACTTCTTCATCTTTAAGGAGACTGCCCAACATTAGCTGCCATAAAGAAGCATAAATATCACATAGTAGTGCAGTATTCTTTCCTTTGTTACCAACGAAATCCTCCTGTCTGGTAATACTCTGCCTAGCTTTTGAAATGTGTCTTTGGTCATAGTTAGTAATTCTTATAATGGCCTGCTGGAAAGACTTCAACAAAATCAATTTGAGACTAAACATAGTTCGGCATCGCTTTGATAATTTCTTTTCGTTTTTTTCCTCCTCTCTTTCTGTCTGATTAGCTTTAATATTGGTTTCTATCTTAAAAAACATTGTTGCATCCTTTTGTCTCGTGAGACCGTGTATCTGCACCTGGCAACTCTTGCTTCAGTTCGATTTGATAATGGTGTATCTGTTTTGGCTGTAGGAGGTCTCATCATAAAAAAATATAATGTATTTGAATCCACCCCTCTCTCTCTCTCTCTCTCTCTCTCTCTCTCTCTCTCTCTCTCTCTGTGTCTCACCGAATGACGTGAGCTTGGGTGTTCGAGTGGTGTAATGAATAATGGCTCGGAGTTGTTAATCGGAGACCCGAGTTCCAATTCCCGTAGGGTTTGTAATATTCACTTAAGCACAAATACCCTTGGAAAAGATATGAATTCACTTCTTCTCCCTCCAGATATTACTAAAACCATTATCATCACTAAAAAAAATTCTTACATTATCAACATTTTCTGGCTTTAAATAACTTGCAAAGAGTTGCTGAGCCGTAGAAAATGAATCAACCAACCAAAATCTCTCTCTCTCTCTCTCTCTCTAGAGATAGAGAGGGTCTATTTTCGACAAAATATTAGATTAACAACAAATAAAAATTGTTTCAACAGACAAAGCTACATTAATTAATTATAAAGACAGATATGCCTGGTGATTTTTAGAGATTTGGAAAAACAATCGAAATCGGTTACATTTAACGTTATTAAAAAAGCAACTATGGCCGAGAATTTAACGATGAAGCAAAGTTGTTTTTATTGCTCTCACTAAAACCTGACGTCGATAAACGTAGCTTCCTTGTCCCATGTGAAATCAGCTATTCGGCTTCGTTTTCATTTTCGGCCTCATCATATTTTAAGGCTGTTATAGACACCTTCTTGCTCCATTTCTTGTTCTAATTCTTATTTTATATTTGGCACTTATACAGCAAACCTAGATTCGTCGAAAAGAGACGTGTTGTAATTAACCGTGTAAAATACGAATAAGCACGGAAGAGCTTACTGCTGCGCGAATTTTTGTCCAGGTATCTTATATCAGCAGTGACAAAAAAAAACTCATAGCTGACACACAAAGGCTTGACATATTCCTTTCTGCGTAAAAACAATCTGAAGTTTTATAATCATTGATAAAATGAACTTCATTCTAAAGGAACTTTCAGAATAGACGCTCATTATGTAAATTAGAAAGAAGATAATAAAATGTATGCTTTCCTCTACCAGTTATTAGCAATTTGAACATTACTTATCAAAGAGACAGAAAAACTTCGTTAGAAACAAAGAGTGCTGAACTGTTACAGAATGTCTGTCCTCCTATATGGTGATGAATGCTGGACAGTCCCCTCAAAGATGAAGAGACTTCAAGCAACAAAAATGTGGTTCTACAGAAGGATGCTGAGGATACCATGAACCAAATATGTGAGCAACCACGATGTTTTAGAGAAAATGGAAACAAATAGGACACTTATACTTAACATCAGGAACAAACAGTTAAAATTTCTGGGGTACAAAATGAGGAAGAATGGCTTAAAAAACTTGATACTCACGGGCCATATTGAGGGCAAGAGGGACAACAGAAAACAACACATAACATAATTAATGAGGTTGACTTTAATGGATGCCAGAACAAAGTTTACGAGAAATAACAAAAAGACAAAATTTATTAAGGGCTACAAAGAGTGGACATGACACATAAAGTGTGTATATATATATATATATATATATATATATTAACTGATTTAAAATATAGTTTCTTCGCTACGCAGGATATACCATGTTTCAAAAACCGGAGCTAAAAACTTCAAATTTAATTATATAATTAAATTAAAAGTATTAGTTCTGTTTCATCTTCAAGCGAATTTTGGAATAACTTATTTTTAAATTTACTGAGTTTAAACGCACATACAATTCATAAATGTTTTGTTTCCAAGGATACAGAGAAATCCAATCATTTAGACAGGGGCGGTAGCGTGTTCATTTTTATTAACTATTGTTGTATCAATTATGAGTTACGTTCGAAAAAGAGGTTACGTCTAGGTAGGGCAGGGGTGCATTTTTCCATGAATTTTGACATCCGTTCAGCGCTTGTCGTCTGTTTTTTTGGTGTTTTTTTTATCGACGACAAAAAGTTTTTTTTAACGGAAAGAAAAAAATGCCGAAAAACTACTAAACTCTCTCTCTCTCTCTCTCCTCTCTCTCTCTCTCTCTCTCTCTCTCTCTCTCTCTAGATATAGAGAGACTCTATTTTCGACAACATATTAGATTAACAACGAATAAAAATTGTTTCAACAGACAATGCTACATTAATTAATTATAAAGAAATAGATATGCCTGGTGATTTTTGGAGATTATTAGGGGGATTTGCATAATCATAATTAAGTAATTCATTGAGTCTAGAAGAATCCTCAACAATGCAGAAAGCACTGAAAGGCCGTTTCGTTCTATTTTGGGACTCATCAGCAGTGCGCATCCACTACCAAGAATATATATATATATATATATAATCGTCCTTGTTTGTTTTTAAAGATAAAAATAAACAAGGACGTTGCTAGAACAATGCTCGATGTAAAATATACAAACAGTGCGAATATAACACAGTACTCAGATATTACTGCCCTTTCTCGACTTAAAGTTTCATGTGGGCAGCTAAACTGTTTATGCGACTGTTTCACAAATCTTCAGGTGGTACAAGGGATGAAATGCTGAGTTCCTTATTCTCATACAACTGAGTAGCTCGTCCTTTTTACAGCCTGTGGATTATGAAACAGCCGCGTAAACATATAATACAAATATCAAGTTTGTCACTTAGTTAATTGGTGTTACCTTCAGCATCCCGACACTAGAGTATTGTAGACGAAACCTCCAGCAATCACTCTATCAACTTGTCAGTGGGCTTCAACAATTAACTCTTTATATTTCTCTTTTCTTTTATATATATGTACTTTTCATTGGTGTATGGTTGATTTTTTTTTCACTTTCATAATGTGTGTACGCGCATGTAGCAATTTTGACATCCGGTTTTTCAGACAATCACTGTTCTTGTTAATTTTTGAGCGTTCTAGGGCTTTCTTCAGTTTGGAAAATTGTATTTCATTTTTAACATAAATAATTTTTTTTTCATTGATGCATCTCTCTCTCTCTCTCTCTCTCTCTCTCTCTCTCTCTCTCTCTCTCTCTACTATTTTCGACGAAATTTTAGCTTAACAACGAATAGAAATTGTTTCAAAATTCGAAGTTAGATAACAATTGTAATTATGAAGAAATTAACAGTGGAGTGGTATAAAAGCCTTTTCGAGTTATTACTATATGGGTGGTAGATTGAGAGAATAGTAGAATTAAATCATTGAACTATATATAGAAATCAATATATAGTAATAAATATATACAAATAAATATATAATTAGTAGAAATAAATAATAGATAAGGAAAGTAGAATGTTGCACACAAGATACAGAGACCGTAAATTCCAAACTGGAGACGTATATTTATATATAGCCCCCTTTTCTCTTTAAATCCAAGGAATTTCAGCTGTCTTTTTAGGATTCTGGGTATCGGCCTTCTTCCTGTTGCCATTCTCTTTAGAACTTGTTGCTTATTCGCTCCGTTCAGGGAATTCTCAATATTCTGTAGAACACCATTTCTGCTGTCTGTATTTTTCTCCTCATCTGTGTGGAGATTGTCCATCATTCACTGCCATATAAGAGGATGGATATCGCATAGAAATTCATCCTTCATTTCTTTGTTTCCAACGAATTCTTTTCATGTCACAGCGCCTTGCTTAGCCTGAAAAAAAATCAACAGACGTCTGCATATTAACCTACTTCTATATAATGCAACCAATGATGAGTTCGCCGTTATGTTAATACCAGAATATTATATAAGCAAATATCTACTTTTTGACTGACTGCTAATTTAGGTTTCTTTGCGAGTATTTATAACTGAAAGATATTACAAATGCACGGCTCCCACCCAGAGGAAAGGTATTTTGGGCTCGGTCTGAAAATAGTTTTTTTTTTTTTCATTCCTAAATGAAATGAGGTTTGCATTCTTTGTTCCAATAATCTACTTCACGGCATTCATTACTGATTGGTTCATAGTTATTGTTTGTAAATGTTTATAACCAGAGATGGACTAGCTAAGTAGATAGATAGATAGATAGATAGATAGATAGATAGATAGATAGATAGATAGTTAGATAGATAGATAGATAGATAGATATTGGTACAAATAATAATAATAAACTTTGATTCGAAAAATCTCAAACAAAGAGATAGACATAGATAGAAATGAACAGATTGTGATAGATAGATAGATAGATAGATAGATAGATAGATAGATAGATAGATAGATAGATAGATAGATAGATATTGGAACAGGAGAAATCTCAGATGGACTGACAAATATAGACAGATATGAACAGATTGTGATAAATAGTAGAGAAATACTGATATATATATATATATATATATATATATATATATATAGAGAGAGAGAGAGAGAGAGGGGGGAAAAAACTGGGACAGATAATTATAAACTTTTCTACGAAAAATCTCAGATAGACAAACAGACATAGATAGATGTGAAAAGCAAAGTATCGACTTCTTTTTACCAAATTACTAGAGGCTTTAATCAACTGCGAATTGGTTAAGCAACTCTCCTTACAGGATCCTCTTTCAGAAAAACAATATGGTTTCCAATTCTCTAAGACAACCCGCTGATTTGTTGACAGTTATCGTTTAGATAAGAATGGCGAAGTTCGGGCTGTTGCTTAAAATATATCGAAAGCGTTTGACAGGATCTGGCATGCTAGTCTTCTTCAAAAGTTGAAGAGTCAGTGCTTATGGTCGTTTCTTTGATTCAAACTTACTTATCAAATCGCGTAATGAAAGTTATCGTGCACATTTATAAATCTACCATTCGTCCGTGCTACGAATATTGCTGTCTTGTGCTTCAGCTATATATCTAAATATCCTTGATAGAATCCAAAGAAGAATCTGCAACGTTTTCGCTCTTGACCTGGCATCTTGGCTTCTGTCACTTTCCAACAGACGTAATGTATCTTCCCTGTTTTTGCTTTGTTTTGTTTTTTTTTTTTTGTTTTGTTTTTTTTGTAAATATTTTCACAATATTTGTTCTGATGAGCTTGTTTCTTTGGGGTTTCATTTTAAATGTTGTTATTTTTATTCCTCCACCCAGACAAATTGTACCTATGGGGACTGCTTAGGGCTACATAGAGACTATGAGGTATTATAGTGACTGTAGTAAGAATGGCAAGTAAAGATGTGTTATTTTGGAGTAAGGAATACTGTGGAACGTTTGGATCAGTAATCGTGGCTAGCTAAATTTAAGGTAAGACATATTGAAGAACAGCCTTACCCTATCCCCACTTTTGGCCTTATGCCACATTTTTCTATTTTTCAAAATAAATATTGCTTTCTTCTTTGGTAAATATTCACTGGGGTTTCAGTTTTAAAAGTTGTTACTTTTATTCCCCACCTCCACAAACAAATTGTACATATGAGGACTAGTTAGGACTTTATAGAGACTCTGAGGTATTGTGGTGGCTGTAGAAAGAATGGTAAGAATGTGTTCTTTTGTGCAAGGAATATTATAGCTTGTTTGGGTCAGTGTTTGTGGTTAGCAAACTTTAAGATAAAGATTGAATATATGCCTTCCCCTCATTTTGGCCTTGTGCCACATTTTTGTATTTTACACAAAATAAATATCACTTTATTTTTGATACCTCGACCTCACGAATTTAAGCACAGTACTAGTTACCAAAGGGAGATAACTGATACTGGGATATCCAAATAAGGATTGGAATTAGAACAATATACTCAATGGACTAAATGAAGGGTTCAGTTCAAAATTCCAACGAATATCACCTGAAGAAGGTCGGAATGTCCAACGGCCGAAACGTTGTGAATATGACAATAAAGACGAGGACAGCAATCCGAACAATAGAAATAGTGTAAATAGTTGCAATGCTAATATAGACAGACTGTGACATATAGACGTATAATAATGGACATAATGATAAAAAAAATAGATAGATAGATAGATAGATAGATAGATAGATAGATAGATAGATAGATAGAAAGAAACAGACCAAGATAAATGATCTTTGATAGGATTAAAATGTACGAAATCATTAAAGGTCGACTAGGTTTCATTATCAAATACCTACAAAATGGCTTACCCTACTCTGTTTTACAATCGTCTGATAAAAAACGAATTGTTCGTTGTGTTTTTTCAGACTTTTAATGACTAAATCTTGCTTGCATATTTGAGAAATACGTTCACATGTATTTGCTAACCAGTTGAGAAGACATATTAATAAGAATAGCATTTGAAAAATATAGATGGATTTGAGTGAAAACAGTAACAGGTGCATGAAATAATGCAATTAAAATCCAAAAATAATTTTACCTGAAGTACACGACTATTTCGTTTTGGCTAAACTTGAATGCATAACATTCACACTCATGCATAAATCTACGCACATGCTTCAATGTAATGACCTTAATTTTCTCGCGTGGAGATAAAATGCTGACATACATGAACATATGTTGGAATAGTTCTCCTGGTGATGGTAGTGTGTGTCTGTTGTTATCATTGATATCAAAGGCACTAGTCTGACCTACAAGTCAAAACTGATTTTATCCCGGTTTTAATATGTTGCTATCATTTTTAGATCAGTCTGCTAACCAGCGTCTCGAAAAAGTGTGAAAAGAGATAAACAAATCGGACATTTCAAAGCGAGATACATTCCCACAGTTGTAATATCGTAATATTGCCAAACAAAGCAACACGAGATGACATAGTAAGGTTTCCAGACTATGATTGTATCGTTCAACTGAAAATGCGCGCACAGCTAACGCTTATTGGTACCCAGCCGGCTGAGTAAATTTGCGTCCCGGTTCATACAGTATTTCACCTTTCTTGGCAGCTCTCCTTTCTTGGTAGATCTCCGATTATGTCGGGGGTAATTTTTTAATCAATTCACCCCAAAGGAGACGATAATGCCACTAAGACGCAAGGGGGGGGGCTCTGCTGCGAGTGAAAAATAATGAGAAAGAACATGAAACCAAATCCTAGATGGGAAACTTCTACTACTGTTCAAAAGACTGGGGAGGTGTTTGAACCGGGCGATAGGCGAACCTACCTACTCCAGTTGAAGAAAAATAGATAAATAAAATAATAAAATAATAAAATTTCCGAGTTTTGGCGGAGACAGTAGAAGATCACTCCTGAACAGGAAGGGATGGTGAAATTGGAATGTACCTATTTGTATATATTAAGTAGAAGGGATATAATGTGTATAGTAAACTAAGAGACAGACAGGAAGTTGACACCTGATCACGTGTCGTAGAACCACTCAATACAATTGGTACATAAAGATATTAAGAATTTTACACGTGATCCCATATTTTCCTAATGAGTTGTACACCTCGTGGGAACAGTTCACTAACATAAATCTTTGCCTGTTTCTACGGGGGTTGACACTTTGGTGAAAGCACAGATACATGTGCTGCGTTAGGAGTCGAACTCAAATTGGAAAAGCACGATTTCTTTTTAATCGAAAAGATAGATTAAGAAAGCGGCTAGAAATTTCTTCAGGCATTCCATCGTGACAAAAATACTGAAACTATCATCAAAGAACGTATTCAAAATGTCATACTTGACGGCATCTGACGCTGAAGGTCCTTCGAGATCATGGAGCAGTTAATAATAAAGGAACTGTGCATGTCCAGAAAAGTCCTTCGCTTGTTTAAAACTAGATTGGATTTCATGAAAGTAAAATCAATTAAAATGCCGTTGTTTTGGTGTTACTTTTCTTATGGAATAACCTTTAGTTTACTAATTTTCTCGTAAAGATTAATTAATTCAGTGTAATCTATTTTCGATATCACGAACGTTCATAGATAAACCATGTTGGCTACAATTCAATTCAGAGAAGAATTTGACCTGCATTAAAATAATCATTAAAGATTTGAATGCTTTATAGTTTGAAGTTCACTTTTCATTTTATTCTTAAAATGCAGTTAATGATTTTATTTCTAAAAAATCGGTGGGTTTGTAAATATTAATTCACACAAAGTCCAAGGGGAATGTCCCGCAACTGTTTTTCCTATACCAATGAAAAATGTTACCTTAAATTCTATACTTTACGGAAATACCATGATATTAAATATTGTCTATAACTATGAGGGCCGACAGTGACATTCTTTTAAGACAACTGAATTTAAGATGTTTTTTTATTGTGGAGATCAACCTCGGACCAGGTTTATCATATACAATATCCCCGATTATCACAGAAAAAATAAAAGCTTCTTTCTTTTATGCGCCATGTCCCTTCAGGACGTAGGCGATCATGGCTATCCACTTTCTCTATCCCTTGTAGCTCTCAATATGTTTTGTCCTTTTACTGCTTCACCTAGAACCTGTTCTGCCATCCACTTGCTTAAGCCCGTGTCACGCGTTGCTTTCTCTTGTCTCTCTTTCCTTCCCTCTATCCGCCCTGTGAGTATCAGATTCTGCAAGCCCCCCTACCTTTCTCATTACGTGTCCCAGAAATTTCAGCTGCCTCTTCCTGATGCTAAGTATAAGCTTCCCCCTTGTTTGCATCGTCCAAAACCTCATCGTTGATCACATGTTCGGTCCATCAACGCGTTATACGAAAAATACTAACAAAAATATAGAGATTCTCGAAGTGGGCTAATTTCAAATCCAGCGGTCTTTAGCAGGATCAATACGATAAAGGAAAAAACATTTTCTGCTACATTGGATTTGATAAGATTATTTCTTACCCTTTCATCAAAAATCCTAAGACACTTTCATTACACACAGTTTTTTTTCTTTCATTCTAACTTGAAGACACATATCTACCACAGAGAGTCAAAATGTGATGTCTGTAAAAAGCTTCTCCACTTTGTTTCGTTATTTCATATATATATATATATATATATATATATATATATATATATATATATATATATATATATATAATGATTGCTACTTCTTTGCAAAAGAAGACAATTTCTTCACTTGGTAGCTTTTTGTGATTTTCATTCAGCATTTTATTATTTGCACCATTTAAACTCGAGCTAACGCTATGCAATGGGCTCGTAAGTGATTCTTAAGACCAGCTTTACTTTTACAACCTCTCTTACACAAGTGGCAGACATGAAGTTTGTGTTATCTATGTTGAAAATTTACTTGTCTCTGTGTACAATCATGTGACGTTTGAGTCCTGCAACAGACTTACAAACCTTGTCACAAAACTCTCACAACTAACATGCAGGTCTTTTTGGTAGGGTTGCATTCACTGGTGCTTACACCTGACCCCTCTGCTCTGATCTTACGTGACTGGCTAAACCAGCCGTCGACAGGTTTATTTTTCCGCAAATATTACTAGTGTGCTGGTGTCCTAATAGCTCTTGAACGAATTTTATTTCTCCCTTCCTAATGGGGCGCTTTTCGTCGAAATGTTCAATTCTCTTCTGCGGCGTTACCAAATCAACTTTCTCCAGTCAGATCTGTCACCAGCAACAGTTTCACAATCTTCAACATTAACGCCAAGAGTCTTTAGGTTACATTGAACTTGCCCATATGTATACGTATGTATACATGCGCTCCCCAAGTAAAAAAAAAAAAAAATCGACCTTGTGTCACATCCTGCCTTAGTAGACAGGCCGGGTAAATACACCCTCGATATGTTATTAATATGAAGTACCGGCAGGATTATTTTATTCTATTAGCATAAGATGGGAACACACACACACACACACACACACACACACACACACACACACACACACACACACACACACACACACGAGCGCGCACGCATAAGACTTGCGAATATTTTTAAAAGAAGATAAAGGGTTAAAAATAATCCGGCAAAGTTTTAAACAATTTAAGTCTTTATTTGAAGGCGTACGGCATTTTAAATTTGGCGGGAATTCCCTCTTCTACTTTTCAATCTTTCAAAATAATCTGCCTGAAGCAGGGTTAAGAGATTTGTTAGATCTGTAGTGAGTCCCGATAAAAAAAAATTAAAATTAAAATAAGGTATTTGCGCTTTCCTTTAAAACACTTACCTTCTTCTCTATCTATCTATCTATCTATCTATCTATCTATCTATCTATCTACTTTTATTTCAACTAACGAGAAGGCAATCCTCAAATAAAAAGAGGAAGAAGAAAAGACTGAACCCGGCCCAAAACACAAGAGGTTTGCAGGAGCAGATCCTACTTATTTGTGAGTGTAAAATACCAAAAGTCAGGACGGTTCTACGCCTAATTTCCGTTATAAATAAATTAAAAAAAAGGAAAAAGAACGGAACGCAGGAAAATAAAATAATTTGGCCAATAAATTGACACAAAGAAACTTTTTAATCAAAGTTTCTGTCACAAACTCTGAGCCTATTCAAAAGGATATAAACCGACACCACTGGTCTTGTGACAGATGAGATGACAGGAGAAGACGGAACAAAAGAACGCTGCCGCATAGAAATCGGCCATGCGTGACGCGCGAAGAAGCAGTTAAGATCTCATCAGCTACTGATATTTCCGCCCTGTTCAAGGCCAAGAAAAACACAGCAGATTGACACCGAACTAATTTATGAGATTACTACTATCCCTACTATGGTCTTACTTCAAATCACCGAAACAGATATTTCTCCAGACAGCTACCGATATCCACTTATTAACGAACCTTTTGCTACGGCGAGTATCAAAGGACTCACTCATCACGCTAAAGAAAGTAAATAAAAATATATTATATTATACTCATGAGTAGGTTCGTTTTATTCCCAAAGTTCTCGATAAAATAATTATCCTACCACCTATCGACAATGGTGAGGTTCCGATGCTGAAAACATTTTCCATAGACCTTTCAGTACCTAGATTACAATGTTCGACAGAAATATCTACCTTGGAGTTGACGGCGAAATGAACTTTTATTGACAACACTCTGTGCGCCAGTCGAAACATACAGTCTGGACTTTTTATTGATATGTCTAATCTTTGAGATAAGTTTCGGTAAATAAACAAACATAAGTATGTCAGCAACGTGAATGAACACAATCTGGTGAACATAGCTGAAAAAGAATCACGTCCTACAATTAAGTGCGTGTTCCCACACTCACTGAGATAATGTCGACAACTTATATAAAAAAAAGTTGAATGAAATATTCATTTGAACAAGATTGTATCGTAATTCTGATTCTAAGTTAATTGAAACAACAAATCAGTGTAATTGATACTTCGTTCAATTGTGTTTCTTGTTGATGTGTTTTCTTTACGATTTGTTATTTTAATAGTAATATTATTCCTTTAGAAATTTATGTGGCAACGTTGTACCTCTTGTATGTTCGTGTCGTTTATCGATTTTAAGAGATAGATAGATAGATAGATAGATAGATAGATAGATAGATAGATAGATAGATGCTATCTATAAGAATTTCATAAGTCTGGTTCTTACCTAAACAATCAACATAATTTCAGATATATATATATATATATATATATATATATATATATATATATATATATTTATATATATATATATATATGCATTATTTTAATGGACACGCATATTTAAAGGGATAAAATTTGTAGGATTGATGAATAAAAATCCATTACCTTAGAAAAATTATATATCGAATATATGTGTGTGTGTGTGTGTGTGTGTTGTGTGTGTGTGTGTGTGTGTGTGTGTGTGTGTGTGCTTGTCTATGTACGTCATTTTTCCTAAAGTTTATTATTATTTATGGGTCGTGGTTTTTCTGTATCTATCTACCTATGTATCTATCTATCTCAGTCTATTCATTATCTATCTTACCGTTTCTCACCGTCCTCTTATATATGCACTGTTATGCCTTCGTTTATATCTATCTATCTATCTATCTATCTATCTATCTATCAAAGGCTATTCATTATCTATCTATCTATCTATCTATCTATCTATCTATCTATCTAAGGCTATTCATTATCTATCTATCTATCTATCTATCTATCTATCTAAGGCTACTCATTATCTATCTATCTATCTATCTATCTATCTGTTTCTGACCGTCTTCGTATACATGCATTCTTATGCCTTCGTTTATATTGACTTAAGTATCTATACATTATGAAATGGACAATTATTTTAAGACATTTTTATGTTTAACATTCTTTTTATAGATACAAATATTTATTATAAACAGAGCATTTACTTATTTGTAACTATAAAAAGAATGTTAAACATAAAAATGTCTTAAGTATCTATGTGTATGTCGTCCAAAGAAGATCACGTCCATCGCGTATACCAAACTTTTCAATGTAGCATTCTATATATAACATGTTATACCGACAGGCTACAAAAGCTACCAGTTACGAAAGTTCAGTAGAAAAAGTGTACCTCCAACCGGAATCTAACCTGCACCTCTTTTTCATCAGGGAAACCACTTTCTGAGCTAAAGTGTGCCTCTACCTACTCGGCCACGAGACCAACCTGACAAGGCAGACTGTCAAAAAAAAAGGTGGTTACACTGTTGGAAAAAACGTTGTGCAGGTTCGATTCTTGTCGGAGAAAGATTTTTTTTTTCATCCGGACTTCTCAATTTAGGCCGGTTGTTGTTAATTTTACTGTTTAATAAAATAAATTAAAACCAAACATTGCAACTCAAACACATGTAACCACAAGAAATAATGTTTATAGTAAAAAGAAAGAAGACATTACAACAAAAAAAAAAAAAAAAAAAAAAAGCAGTTAGGAATGATTGTCTTTAACTAATTTCCAGTAAGAAATTTCTTTCCAGTCAACATAATTCTCTCCTTCCTTCCTTCCTTCTTTTTTTCTTTCTCTCTCTCTTTCTTTCTTTCTTTCTTTCTTTATTTATTTATTTATTTATTTATTTATTTATTTTCTGCCGTCCTTGTTGCTTTCTTCAACTAATTTCCACGTAATTTATTATTTAATTTTTCTTCCTTCTTTTCTTTCTTTCTTTCTTTCTTTCTATCTTCCTTTTTGTTTCTCGCTTTCTTTTTCTTTTTAACTATTTAGGCACAAAGCGGGCAAATTGCTTATTGCGCAAACAGTATTGAAGCTTTTCGAATCAGTTCAGTAGGATCACAAAATTTGAAGTAAACAACAAATTCGAATGACTTAGGTACCAAACTACTTCATCTGATATCTGTTATCTTGGCCATACATTAAAAATAGTTTTTTAGCACAAATAAACAAAGATGTCAATAGGGACAAGAGTTTATTTCTCCAAGCGTATCTAGCCTTTTGACCTCAAAATGATCATCCACATTTTCCAAAATATGTCTTTGTTATCAACTTAAAAAAATGTATTGGGTAACTATAGTAAAATATGTTCCATTGGAAACTCTAAACGATTTTACGCTGAAGAATTTGCATTCACTGGAGAGCTGCCCACTCTTTTCTCTCGCCTTGTAACCGCGGATATTACCAAACTCTGCATATACTAACTCTCTTTCTATACATTTTTATGCTGAAATTCACCCAATACAAGGCTTAGTGGAGATAGAGGGTTACTAACCTGGTTAGGGTGAAAGAGGTACGCGATATGAATGAAAGAGGAGGTAGGGAAAAGGGGAGATTATGAGGATAGACAACGATTAATTTTGAGTTGAAATTCTTAAGATGGTTATGTTCAGCAAAGCATCTACACAGCAAACTGGAAGTTATTGCAAAAAATACTGTCAGCGAGAAATTTCTTTTTACATTTAGAATACGGCATGCACGCTTATGATAATGCTTCACTTAGAAATTAGAGATCGTGAACAATAACTAATTTAAAATAGAATCATTATAACGACATATTCTAATAATGGTTAGTGAGTGATTTGTTTTTTACGGATTATCAACCTTTACACATTAGACAAAGTAAGGCAGACTGCATGGTTGCTAGCAAAATGATGAGCCCAAAATAGAAATTACAAATTGAGGAGACCAAAATCAAAATCAAACAAGTGCGGAAATTTAAATATCTGGGAAGAGCTTTAACAGATGGCGTAAAGTGCGACACTGAAATACAAAGGCGCATTGGGATATCGAAACATGCATTCCAAAAACTAAGCAAAGTATTAAGAAACAGGAAAATTTCGTTTGAAACAAAGAAAAGAGTACGGAAATGTTACGTAATATCAGTTTTCTTATATAGCAGTGAAGGCTAGACAATTTCCTAACAGATGAAGAAGCGACTTGAAGCAACAGAAATGTGGTTCTGCAGAAGGATGCTGAGAATACCATGGATAGAACATGTGAGCAGCGACATTTTAGAGAGAATGGAGTACTGAATTATTACGTAATAGGAGACCTGCTATATGCTAGTAAAGCAGAACTCCTTACAGATTAAGAATAGACCTGAAGAGATTTAATGTTATAACTGAAGATGTTAAGTGAAACGAAATCTCAAAGACAAATAACCAGGTTTGAAAAGAAGTGAAAAACAAATGGTTGAACATGTGAGAAAACAGGTGAAAGAAATTAGTTTTGCATTGGTTTACGATACATCAACTTTTTTCAAGTTATGTAAGGCCAGATTCTATTGTACATTTGAGAGGTAGGTTTAATTGGTACGTGAGGCAAAAAATGTTTACATCTGGGAAAACTGATATTATATAGTAATTGAGCGCTTTTTGTTTGTAACGAAGTTGTCTTGCTTCTTAATAATTCAACAAAGATAGATAAAATAAAATAAAGCTTGGAAAAAGAAGGAAGATGCAGGATGCGATTACGCTATTTACGAAAATGTATCAAATACAGGATTTACTGATTAGTAATGAGTACTAAACTGTTACATTCCAAAAGCTAAGCAGAGTATTCAGAGACAGAAACCTTCGTTAAAAAAAAACAAAGAAAAGAGTATTGAATCGTTATATAATATCAATCCTATTGTATAGCAGTGAATGCTGGACAATCTCATCTGAGATGAAGAAGATACTTGAAGCAACAGAAATGTGGTTCTACAGATGGCTGATGGGAATATCATGGCATGCACCGAACATGTGAACAACGACGATGTTTTAGAGAAAATAGAAACAAAAAGGAAACTGATATTTGACTTTAGAAAGAGACAGTTGAAATTTCTAAGGTACATAATGAGGAAAGATGGCTTGGAAAATCTGATACACACAGGACAAATTGAAGGGCAAGAGGGACAGAATAACCTATTTATTGAGCTTGACTAAGTGGATATGCGAAGTAATGTTTTAGAGAAATAATAAAAGACAAATTTCATTAAGAGGGGACAGGAAGTTGCAGAGAGCCATGATCGTCTACGTCCTGAAGGGACACGGCACATAAAGAAGAAGAGAGTGAGAATTTTCACTAATAAAAAATAGAAGAATTATGATAACATGTTTAATACAGTTTAATGAGTTATTTGCTTTTACGGCTCATCAAACATTTGCAGGTTATTTAAAGCCAGAAAATATTTTTTTAGATTGTCAAATTTGTTTAGAGATAATAATGACTTACTGATACATGTACGGCTAATTGACCCAGAGGCGGAAAGAGGTCATTTGCGTGAATATAACGAACCCGATTGGAATTAGAACACGGTTCCCCGATTTACAATTCCAAGCCGTTATCCATTACACCCGAGCTCATATCATGTTGTCTTCATCTAGGTATTCAGAGAGAGACGTTGGATTCGAATACAGCACAGTTTACAGCACATGTTATTCTCAAGCGGTTACCCATTGAGGTACTGACCAGTATTCGACGGTTCTTAACTTCGGTAATCGTAAGCAAACCGTTGTTTCAAAGTGATATAGGCCTAATGAATTTTAGGTGACGGATAGCTGATTCATTATTGCTGGAAGTCTTGGCAACCACAGCATGCAACTTGTTTTTCTTTCCTTATTAAGTCAAGAATTTTTTTTTTTTTTTTACTTAACAGAAACAGTTTACGGCTTTTCTTTGGTAAATCTAATCCCCTTATTTAAATAACTGAATTGGGTGAAATCGTTGTCAGTCATCTATCGTTGTCTGGAGAGATCTTCTCTTGGTTAATTATCCTTTGTGCTTGTTAAAAAGAAACAACTAGCCATTTGGATAATAATTCCGTATCATTGTTTTCTTTTTAATCGATTTCACACTCACCACGCACACACACACACACACACACACACACACACACACACACACACACACTAAACAAGGCACTAAAGCCACTAAGACAAAAGGGGATTACTGGATGTGGAAAAATTAAAAACAGAAACATAACTAAGGAGCGAAAACGAAAGAAGACTAACCATGAGGAGAGTAAATAGTGATTGACGTATGTAAATTTTTGAAGATTAAAGACTGAAAATCATGGAACAGGAAGAGATTCTCAAGCGAGACATGCGAGGAAATAAACTGTTAGTATAGAACGTACGATTACATCTTACCAAATCAACTGTAAATTGGTGAGGCCACGTTGCCAGTTTAGTACTGCGCTTAAATTCATAAAGTCTAAGTACCCTAGCGAAGAGCTATATTTATTTCTACTAAGTACAGAAAATGTGACACAAGGCCAAAATGGAGAATGAGGAAAGGACGGTCTTCATCTGTCTTAACTTTAAACTTAGCTAGCCACACACACACTAACCGAAATATACCACAGTATTCCTTACACCTAAATAACGCATTCTTACTTACCTTTCTTACTGCATCCACCATAATACCGCAATGTCTCTATGAAAGTTCCAACAAGTCCCCATATGTACAATTCATTGTGGGGGAGGGAGATAAAACAGTAAAACAACGAAGAGCTCATCCGAACAGTTACCATAAAAGTATTTATGGAAAAGACACAGGGAGGCAACATTACGGCGGTGGGAAAGTGACTGAGGCCGAAACGCCAGATCAGGGTCAATAATATTGCGGATTCTTCTTTGAATTTTATCAAGGATTTCTTGATATATACCAGGAGCAACAGACCATATGTGACAGCAATATTCAAAATAAGGACGAATGGCAGATATAGATATGTAAGATAGATTCTTTAGAGAAAAATTGCTTAGCATGATAGTGAACCAACTTAGCAGTTAACATAGCAATGGATTCAATATAGGTTTTTCCACTTGATGTCCGGTGAGAACGTTAGTCCGAGAAGGCGCAACAAGTCACTCTTCCGGAAGTTAGACGATGGAAAACAGAAAGAGATCTCTCAGATGATTAATTGAGAGCAGTTTAATTTTGGAGCGTTAAAATTAACAAGTCATCTTTTGCTCAAATTGACAACAGACTGAATTTCTTTTTTTTGCATTAGCATCTTGTTGTTCCATGCAGACTAGGTTTCCAAATTTCATTTGGACAATTGAAGCTTCTCTTTGTGTTTTTAATGCAGTTGTTGTTAGCGTGGCATTTCAGCTGACCAAATCATCAGCTTTTGTCAGAAGCGTAGTCTGTCAGAAAAAAAAGAGGAACCTCACCAAATGGTGCCAGAAAAAAAAGTCATTCCCATATCAATCAGATCAGTCCATTTCAAAGTCCTCGTGCTTGAACAAAATTTGGAATTTCTTTCTGTCTGAATTCCTAGGATAAGGTGTTATTCTCATTTGCATCATAATTATGATGATTATCCTCATCTTTGTTTTTATTATCACGATGTTTTGGTCATTGTTCCCTTTGGTCTTCTTCAGAATTATGTTGATCTTCAGGAAATTTAAGAATGAACCCCTTATTCATTATATGGAATTAAACTTTTCTCATTCAGCTGCCTATGCCTGTTGATATCTTGTCTTGGTTAATTGGCGTTTGGATTTTACTACAAAACAAGCAGCCTGCCACTTCCGTATCATTGCTTGCAACATCTGAAGAAGCAAACTATGAAATATACTAGTAATTGTGTGCGTTCTTCCTGGAGTACTGTTTTTTTTTTGTTTTTGTTTTTTTGTTTTTGTTTTTGTTTTTTGTTTTTTTGTTTTTCTTTTTTTTTTCTTTTTTTTCTCAGCATCAAATGAACTCTAGTTTAAAGAGATGCAAATAACACAGTCTTGTAATGTCTTCTTTCTGACAAACTTCCAAAGCAGTTTGAAAAGATAGGGAGCATTTCGTAATGGCTGTGCCAATGTCTGCGCCTTAATAGAAATTTCTGCACCAACCATTGATTTGGGATGAACAAGAGGGTAACACAGAAGGAAGCATCTTTCCCCGAAAACTCGAAAATAAGTTTTGAAACGGGAATTAAAAGAAACACTCAATGGCTAAACATCCGGTTCATTTCTCGTATTTAATATCGTGAAAAATTAAATATTTTACTGAAATATATGTACGAAATAGAGATTTTGATAGATAATAATACACAACTTAAAAAAAGCCATAGGGATGGCTATACTACGGGTCGTATTATATTCAAGGATGTAATTTATTCCGTTTTTAGCTTCATAAACACAGGGACGTATTATATTCAAGTATTACTAAGCACAAGAAAATACATTAAACAAACTTAACATTTGTTTTTAATTGTTTAAAATTTCTTTTTTTCTTTTCTTTTTTTTTTCTTAGCCAGAAAATATTCCTCTTGATGATGACATGAATGTAAAACTAACAGACTTTGGTTTGGCGACCATGCTTGAAGACAATCAAGAACTTACAGGTATCATATGCGTACACTTCTTTTTTTCATTCCCTGAATATACCTTGATCTTAATCATCCAGTAAGTAAATGATAACTGAAAACTGAAGTTGCCATTTTGATCTATGAGTATGGAGAAGGGGGTGTCTTTCAAGACTCCTGAGCCGATAGTGCTGAATTGGTTGTTTTTTCTTATCTCTACATATTGATCATGTAAGGTTTAATTTATAAATTAGGTACAAAAACTAATAATAAAATAGAACAATTATAATGATATACTGTAATAAATTACAAAAATATTTCCTTTTTCCCTACTTTCTTTCTTTCTGTTGTAGCATACCTACAAACGATAATGTGTATGCCCCCATTCACATAAATATAGTAGTAAACACTGTATGTTGGTCTACAATTGGAGATTCGTCACCAGCTGTGCCTCCGGACAAAGAGCATCCACAGATGAGGCTATGTCGAAGGGCAAAGTCTCGTCTCGGGAAATAGCTACTCGACCCCGTTTTATACGCAGTCTACGAGGAATTTTTGACTAAGCCTACGGACTCGGATACCCGACATTAAATTCGGCCTTGTGCCACATCTGAACGCGTGGGGCGGTTGGTAGATATCCTGCAGTTGGAGATTCGTCTCCAGCTGTGCTGGTTAAACTCTCTGCCTCGGGGTAGAGACGATCCCCAGACGAGTCTGTGTCGAAGGGCAGAGTTTCGTCTCGGAAAACAGCTACCCGACTCCGTTTTATACGGGGTGTACGGGGAATTTTTGACCGAGCCTACGGTCTCGGATACCCCACATTAAATTCGGCCTTGTGCCACATCTGACCGCGTGGGGCGATTCGTAGATATCCTGCACTGTGGAATTCACTTGACTCACTTCTAGCAGTTGACTACTACTTCTACGCTCCGCTGGCAAATCTTATATGTGTTGTTCTTGTCCTAAATATTATCATTCATTACCAACCTTCGTGTGATTATTCTATTCAGTAACCTTCCCTAGGTTACAGCACTTACTTACTTTCTTTCTTTCTTTCTTTTCTATCTCCTTTCTTTCTTCAACTAATTTCCAGTAAGAAATTTATTTCTAGTAAGCTTAATTCTTTCTTTCTTTTTAGCTATTCTAGCATAAAGAGAGCGATATGTTTATTGAACCAACAATTTAAAGCTTATTCGTGTTCAATTGGATGACAAATTTTGAAGTAAACAACATATTTGAATGACTTAGATATCAAACAACATCAAGTCACTCAGCCCAGAATTCATATTGAGAATATACTGGAATTCGCAAGAAAACGGTTTTTTAGGCCTCACATAGAAAATAAAGTGATTATATCTTCTTAACGCGATTACTTCGAATAATGTCATTAAATTAATTTTATTTCCATGATTATTTTGGATAGGGTCCTTGAATTTTATTTTTATGATTATTTCGGATAAGGTTTTCCAACTAATTACATTTTTATGATTACTTCGGATAATGTCCTTTCTATTTCATCTCTGTGCCAAGTCCCTTCGGGACATTGGAGATCATGGCTCTCCCCAATTCCCAGTCCTTCGTTGCTCTTAATAAAGGTTGTCACTTTCTTGTTTCTCCTAAGCCATTTTGCAATCTATTTACTCAAATTCGCTAGGTAGGTTATGCGATTTTTTCTTCTGTGCCCCTTGCCTTCAATTTCTCCTGTGAATATCAAATTTTCAAAACCCTCTTTCCTCATTATATGCCTTAGAAATTGCAACTGTCTCTTTCTTATGTTAAATATCTGTCCTTTCTGTTACCATTTTCACTAAAACTTTATCGCTGCTCACATGTTCGAACCATGGTATTCTCAGCATCCTTCTGCAGAACTACATTTCTGTTGCTTCCAGTCTCTTCTTCATCTTTGAGGAGATTGTCCAGCATTCTCTGCCATATAGGAGAACTGATATTACGTAACATTTCTGTATTCTTTTCTAACCAAATTGTTCTGTTTTTTAATACTTTGCTTAGCTTTTTGAAGACACCATTCGCTATGCCAACGTCTCTTTGGATTTCAGTGTCACACTTTTCGTCCTCTGTTAAAATGCTTCCCAGATATTTAAATTGTTGTACTTGTTTGAATTTGGTATCGCCAATTTGTAATTAGTATGATGGGCTGTTCATTTTGCGAATAACCATATATACTGTCTTTTTGCAATTAGTGTTTAGTCCTTTCTTCTCGCTTTCCTTTACTACCTTCTGTATGCGTTCATGTAGTTTCCTTTTTCTGTCTGTTATCAGTACTGTCATCTGCATATCTCATGTTGTTAAGATTGTAACCGCCAACAATGAATCCTGGTAGAACTTCTAATTCTCTCAGAATTGCCTCATGTTATAGGTTGAAAAAGTCCTCTGAGAAGAGACATCCTTGTTTTACACCCACTTTCTATTTTTGTATATTTAATGAATTTATTTCCTAGCTGTATGCAGGCGGTTTGCTGCGAGTATAGTTTTGGGATTATTTTTATACCCTTCCCAAATATGGCATGGTAAATTAATTTTATTTTTATCATTGACTCTAATAATGGGTTTTCTTTTTCTAAACTGACAGTAAACCAATGTTTGAAATGATAAATTTACAATAATAATTATCAAATAAGTATGATCGATACTCTCTGTTACAATTATTAATTTTGTTTTTGTTGATTTAATCCGTATAACCCTGACGAGCCCGAATACATTAATTTAAACGACTTACTAGATTGGCATCTTGGCCCCACCCTTTTACTGTTGAAATAGCTCCATGCAACCACCACTTCTACTCCAACAGTGTCTTTTCCATCACTTCCCACCTATGGAACTCCCGTTTAGTTGCTTCCCTGATGATTTCAATCTTCAAAAATTTAAATTCAAGATCAATCGTCATCTTCTGTCTTCTTGAATCCCGTTCATCTTTTGTCTATACCTCAATCCTCCCTATTCTCAGTCTTCTCTTTCACTTTCACTACATGTACTTCCAGTCGAATCCATTACATTCACTTACGTGCTAATACCCTTGGGAAAGATATGAATCCTATTCTTCAACCTCCCCACCTGCTATGGGCAAATAGCCTTGGATGGCAACTGGTCTATCGCAACTATAGCCTTGGATGGCAACTGGTCTATCGCAACTATAGCCTTGGATGGCAACTGGTCTATCGCAACTATAGCCTTGGATGGCAACTGGTCTACCGCAGAAAGAAATGTCAACATACTTCGGGAAAAATCTGCCTCGTCAGTCATGAATCGAAAGATACATGGTCGCTTAAACGTGTATCACGCATGGCACATAACTGAAGTTTTACTCTGCAAGAATCGCCTGCTAATTTCACTGGAATTTGGCGTCAAGTAGACAAAAGCATTTTTAAACCATTCAGCTTGCGCTAACATCAGATCTTGTTTCTGCACGTATTAGTTACAGAGGCAAGGGGTGAATTTGAAATTAGAAAAGGTAGTTCATGTTCACCGTTAATGGTTACGATAAAATATGGGAAAATTATAAAATCAATAATAACGATTTATTTAACACTTATTTATAAATTAATTCAATTCTGCGATACGTTGAAGTAAATTCGTTGATCAGTTTCTTGTAAAAATTATCAGTACCGTATTCTAACTTTAATTTTTTGCAAAAAGATCTTTATTCATGGAAATAATAACCAAATTACATTATCTATCGTCATGTTGATAGCGAGAAGCTGTAGTTAATTCCAATGCTTCTTGCTCAGTCAGTTAAGTGCCATGCGTGATACACGCGTAGGCGATCATGTATCTTTCAATACATGACTGACGATGCAAATTTTTTTTCCTGCATCCAAGGCTATAGAACCCGATCTATCCTGCTATTTTCCCATAGCTGTGGGGAAAAGAGGAGGATTGATACCTTTCCCAAGGGTATTAGCATGTAAGTGAATGTAATGGATTCGAACTCGGCTCTCCGATTCCTCAGTCCATTACTCCACCGTACCCTTTTTCACTCAGCCACACATCAAACTTCTTTCAATCGGTTCTTCAATGTTCTCTGTGTCTGTGGATACAATAAGCGCAGGTCTACTATACGGAAACAGAGGCCTTCTCTGCTTACACTACTCCACTAATGTCTCTTGTTCACAATTTATTATGAGAAATAAAGGAATGGGAGATTTTAAAATGATCAAGGATAGTAAAGGCAAATATTTTTTTATCACACAAAAAGTTGTTTATCCTGAGAAAAATCTAAGGCGCACAATGCACGCGAAACCTGAACCCATCGTTCCTGATTAGTTCAAAATGTACCATACGTCAATTCAGTGGCTTTAGGCCAGGGGTTTTCAAACGTTTTGACTTGCGGACCCCTTTGTATTTCAGGCTTTACCTTAGGGACCCCCTTATAAACACTTATGAAATTTATACATAAATATTTGCTGAATATAACAATTTTGCATTAATGCAATAAAAGCTGCTTTAAAGTTTACTTTAGACATAAGTGTTCAAATAAATTAATGCTGCATGTTGCTGCAAAATGTAACAAAATTAAATGTTATTATATTAAAATATCAATTCTACATGTAAATGAAAACAGTAATAGTATTTAACAAATAGTTTTATTGTCAATTACACACACAGGATTTTTTAATACACACTTAGTGAGAAGGATGTGCTTTCTTGGCTTTGCACAAACTGTCAATTCCTGGCGATATTACTGATAAACATACACATGAGTCACTTTCATCACACGTGACGCCTATCAGCCAATGAGAAAGCCGGAAATCGCAAAATAGATCCAAAATTCAAATCCTTTGGTTCCTTCTCTGCATGAATAGAATCCATTATCTTTATCAATTTAAGATACAAATTATATTAGTATATCAAATCTATGAAATAGTTTATTGAATCAATTTATTTCATGATCGGCCTATAAGTTACTTATAAGCGCTTATAAGTTGCACATCACACATAAAAATGTCTTTGCTGTCCACGGACCCCCCTATCTTGTCCTTGCAGACACCCTGTGGTCCGCGGACCACAGTTTGAAAACCCATGGCTTAGGCAAAGAGAATCATGAAATGTTATCTGAATATAAACAACTCGACATATGCAGGTCTGTCTTTGGTATGACGATAAACTATATGCGGCAGCAAGGCCTCTGATCGAGAGGTTTTAAGAAGCACGGAATCACCTTAGACTGGTGTTGTTCACAGGTTCACCTTAACCCGCAGTGTTAGCACCTGTTAGGGTCCCAGCTATGGGCGAATAGTAAACCCTAAAACAGATGCCAAAACTCTAGGAAAGTATAAATATCAATTTTATAGTAAAAATACTAGCAATACATTTTCATAGTAAAAAATAATTACCAGAAATACATTTTTGTAATAAAAAAGAATATTAAACCTCTCAAGAAAATTAAATTCCGACATTAAAATGACCCATAAGGAGTTGATATGCCAATAAACAAACAAACATGCACACAGGCATGCACATCCACAGTAACGTATCTTTACAATGTTTTCTTAATTTACAGCACCACAATAGCTGTGTGTATTTATCCCTAACTATATCACAATCTGCTCTAAGCTTCGAGCTTCGTATTTAAGTCAATAAACTTTTCGGTGCGCACTCTTTCACCTTTGGCATCATGCAAATAGCAATTTTGGCAGAAAGGTGACACATTAGCATAGAAAGCCAGACAGAGAACTTTTTCTGCCTGCCATCAGCATGGCTGATGCTAAACTTCAAGAGGGCAACACCGTACGTCTTCTTGGCCTCACGTTTTCCACTGACATGAAGTGCAGCGACTACATCGAATCAGTTGCAACATCTACTGCAAGGAAGCTTGGTTCACTGTGATGTGACAATCTTTCTCGTCAGAATCCATCCCACAAATTTATAAATCTACCATTCGTCTGTGCATTAAATACTGTTGCCATATCTGGTCTGGTGCTCCTGCTGTACATCCTGAGATTCTTGGCAAAATCTAAAGGAGGATTTGTAATGTAATCGATTCTGACCGGGCATCTCGACCTCAGTCACTTTCTCACCGATGTTATGTGGCTTCCCTCTGTCTTTTCTACAAGTACTTTCATGGCAACTGCTCTCATGAGCCTTTCCCCTGGCACAGCGACTACATGAATTTAAGCGTGCTACTAGATTGACAACTAGGTCTCACCATTTTACGGTTGAATTAGCTAGATTCAACCTCCAATTCTATTCAAACAGTTTCTTTTCTTGCACTTCTCACCTGTAGAAACACCTTTCCGATTTCTTGCTTCCCTGATAATCTTCAAAAAATTAAATGCAACGTCAATCGCTATCTTCTGTCTTCTTGATTCCCGTTCCTTTTTTTGTCCTTTCATCAATCGTCCCACTAAAGTCTTTTTACTCTCTTTTACGACCAGTAACCCCCCCTGTGTTCTAGAGGCATTATACACCTTGCTTGGGAAAAATGATTAATAAAATTACTCTGAAATGATGTTATGAAGTTATATCAATAAAAAATTTTATTACAAAATATGTTAGGAACTTAATATTTCAAAAATGATGTTCGCACAATTCATTATCGTTAATAGTTCTCTGGCATTTATACAAGTAAATTAAACACAACGAAATCCATTCCCATTTCTATCACGTACCTCCCAACCTGCTACATCCGGGCCAGTACTACCCAATATTCGACCGCGTTCAAAAGAATTTGTTTGGCATTGTGGGAGATTGTTTTCCATCTTATGACTCATCCTCATTCACTTCATATTCCATTAGTAAGGAGGAAGTTCCGCTCAAACAGAATTGTTGCATAGTTGAATATGCTCCTGAGAGGATGCTTCCACGATCGTTATAATCTCAACGTATTTAAGTCTAGGGTCAACTACTCTCTATTCATATACATATCCTCATAATATGCCACCTCTGCCCCCCCCCATGTGCACTCTTACAACAATCCCATTCAGTAACCCTCTACCTTGAGTGGCTCTTAGTTCTGGTATTCTTTCTTTTCTTTTTGTGTGACATGTCCTTTCAGAACGTAGGCGATCATGGCTCTCCACCTCCCTCTATCCCTTGCAACAAGTTCCTTGCCTTTGCTACCCCACCCCAAGACCACGTTCTGTCAACCACTTGCTTAAGCCCGCTAAGTATGTCACGCGTTGCTTTCCCTTGTCTCTCTTTCTCTCTATCCGCTCTGTGATTACAGATTCTCCAAGCCCCCCTTTCTCATTACGTGTCCCAGAAATTTCAGCTGCCTCTTCCTGATGTTAAATATAAGTTTCCTCCTTGTTTGCATCCTCCCCAAAAACTCATCTTTGATCACATGTTCGGTCTATCAACGCGTTATGCAAAAAATAGTAAAAAAAATAGAGATTCTCGAGGTGGGCTAATTTAAAATCCAGCGGTCTTAAGCAGAGCATCTCCAGGCCCCCCTTCTTCATTATGTGTCCCATAAACTTCTTGTATTGGTTAACAAATTACAATTTCCAAAAACTGTAATTTTTCATGTTGTTAGATAACATTAGAAGCGTTTAACTTTTAAAAGCTACATTTTTAAAATATCGCTTTTCATTGTGTAGTGTGACAGCTGTTGAATCAGCATTCGTTATTTAAACATTTAAAGCGTTAATATATTTCTGTTAATAGGTTAATAAAAATATGCTTTTTATTGTAAGAAAATAAATTGCAAAGAAAAAAGACGTGTACAATGTCAAATATGGTTTTGTGTTGGGGATTAAATAATGCTTTACGGTTGGATCATTTGAATTTTACAGCGATCAAATCAAGATATCACTCGAGTTTAATCAACACAGGTTTAGTGTGAGTCTTGGTGAGAGAGAAAAAAGGACGCAAAACGTGGAATTTAAACAAACAACAAAATAAATGTATTAACAAAACATTGTAACGGGAGAGATAGGGATAAAGCTTTATTCTCACATTTGTATTTCCCTCATTATGGGCATTATCATATCCGTGATATAATAACACTATAATTGATATAACAACACTGTAATTCACTGACGGAAACATTGCCGAAGAGCGAAGGTCAGTTAGTTATGTGCCATGCGTGATATACGCTTAGGCGATCATATATCTTTCGATACATGTCTGACGAGGACGATTTTTTTTCCCGTAGTAGGTTGCTATTTCTTTCTGCGGTAGACCAGTTGCCATCCAAAGCTATAGAACCCGGTCTGTCCTGCTATTTACCCATAACTAGGGGAAGAAGAGGATTCATTCCTTTCCCAAGCACGTAAGTGAATGCAATGGATTTGGCTGGAATTCGAACCCGGTTCTCCGATTTCTCAATCCAAGCTGCTATCCATTACTCCACCGTGTAGTTAAATTAAAAGCGGTGTCATGGGACAAACTGTGCTTTTTTGACATTCCGTTTTTTGGCAGGCAGGAAGGTCCATGTTTACCCGATAGGCTTAGTGACGTTGCGTCTGTGCAGAAAGAGGCTGCAGAATAGAAAATCATTCCATCCTCCACAAGACAGCGTAGACGATTTTGAACGCTGTCAAGGCTGGAAAGGGAGGATGCCCAATCGATTTCTATTGTACGTAAGGATGTTTTTTTTTTTCTTTCTTGCAGATGATTTCAAAGACTCCGGTGTAAATGATTTCCCCATTTTCATTTTGGTTTCAACTAGCCGCCTTCGTCTGAGCCACATTGTAAGCCCAGAAACAATGAATATTCTGCAGTGAGATTTTTTTCCCCCGTGCTGCGTTTCTTCTCAGACGCGGGAAGGAGAAACTGCACGAATTGCTTTTCTGGCGGCGTAAACCGAATGACAAAACAAAAACCTTCTCAATACTTTCTCCCTTCCTACTCCTGGCTGATGAATTGCCACATCAGCGACATCAGTTGCCTCATCTAATTGCAATGCAAAATACCTGCCTGCTGTTTGTTGTTCACACATTTCACAGGGATAAATGAATTGGAGGAATATTTCATTTGCATTAAACTCAGAAAGCTGCCGCTATATTGTGCATGCATACAATCAGTCGGTAAGCAGTTTACATCGACAGCTACGTTCTTATTATATTTGTTCTCTCTCTCTCTCTCTCTCTCTCTCTCTCTCTCTCTCTCCCTCCCTCTCTCTCTTATTCTTTCGTTCTCACTCTCTCTTCTATTTTCTCTCTTTATCTGTTTGTTCGTCTCCGTATTCGAAATGCTACCCAAAAGTTTGGGGATCTTAAGGCGGGAAATGGCTTTCTTAAAGAAAAAAAATTTGCTATCAAATGAAGTTCTTTATTTTCTGGCAGAGTGGTCCAGCGTGATAGTGGAAACGTTGGTTTTATTTCTGTAATCATTTCACCCCAAGAACGCAGAGAGTTACAGAAAGTGAAAGAGAAGACTGGAGGATTGAAGAAAGGACAAAAGATGAACCGAATTCAAGAAGATAGAAGATGGCGTTTGGCGTTGCATTTAAATTTTTGAAGATTGTCGTTATCAGGGAAGCAAGTATACGGAAGGGAGTCCCATAGTGGGAGAAAAGAAACTTTTGCGATAATGTTTAAATTCACAGATGAATAGATAGACCAGTCTATTGTAATTCCCCGATTATTTTTTCAGTTTAAATTTTCACTGTTTCATATTGGGATGATCCGGTATATCCTGTTGCTCGATATGACATTTCTGATTTTGTTTGGAATTTTTTATTTACCTTCTGTGGAAACTTATAACGTTTTTAATTGATATTTATTTTTTAGTAATATATCAGCTCAATCACCGTCGCTTTGCTGGCGGCAAGATGATTACATTCCAAATTTAAATTGTTTGTCCATTTAAAATGTTACATTTATTAGAAAATATCTTCAGCCTAAATACAGGAGTCATAAAATAACTTTCCAATGGCCGAATCTTTTCCCGTCAGCCAGAACAGAAAGGGAAACTAACCCTCGCGACACAAATGTCAATTTTCACTTAATTCAAATTGGGTCTGTCAGTGTGTGTCGGTGTGTGTATGCCTGCGTATACATGTGTATATTTTTTTTATTTAATGACAAACTTAAAATATTTCTTAAAAAAATGACTTTTTAATTTTTTATTGATTACCAAATACTTTCCGAATATTTCAATATTATACTGATCTATTTTTTAGGGTTTTAAAAAATTCCTTTTTTTTAATTTCTTGTTTACAAATTTATTTTATTACTAAGCCCAAGATATGGATTGTCCAGACTGAGTGGGAGAGGAATCTATTATTTCAGTGTTTTATTTCAAATTCATTTACACTCTGTGTGTGTTTATGTATGTACATTAAATTTCAAAGGCATATGTAAATTACTCATGCCCAACACAGACATACACATGCATGTTACATAATATGTGCATGCGGACACACGCGGACAGTGTGTGACGGACAGACAATCAATTCTTCTTTTATTATATAGTTTATTCATTGATTATTCTATAAAAAAAACTGTTCAGTTCTGTATTTTCACGACTTTGATCTTTACGAGTCCAATATGAAACATTATGAAAAGATTTTTTTTATACTAACAGTTCACCCAATACAAGGCCCAAGGGCCACACAAGGTAGAGGGTTAATGAATGAGATTGTAAGAGAGTATTATGAGTACAAGGAGATATCGGTTGACCCTGGACTTAAAGAGACCAAAACTGTAGTTGTCAGGAAGCATTGCCTTGGATGTTTGTTTCACAAAGTTCTGGGGAAGAAGCTACCTGAGAAAAACTTGTTTTTTTTTTTTTATCAAAGGGGCGCAAAGTGAATTGAAGTTGTTTTTCTGCTACCGGACAACAAACGAGGAGGGACGAAAAGAAAAGCAGCACCGGAGACAGGCGAAACAAAGCAAAACAAAACAGAGACACGTCCATAGCAGAGGCGACGAAGAATTCCATACAAGAACGCCGCAAATGAAAGTCGAACGTATCCAGGTCACAGAAAACGACGATGAACAAAAAGGAAATCAGAATCGTGGCGTTCCGTACAATACTTGCGACTCACAGACTAATGAAGCAGAAATCCGTCTATTTATATTGATCCCCAAAACATCGGTAATTCCTCTATGCAAGACACGAATCATTTGCACAAACAAATTCTAGGCCCCTCTCAACCTACCGTCGCGACCATACTTTTTGCAAGCGGACGTTCTTGTGTTCGCGCCAGCCATCCTCTCCTGCATGCACAGCACACCAAGCATTGTCTTTTTGATCGACGGGGACGGACAGCCTCATCGAAGGGAGCCGGCAGTTCATCTTACCTTTCACTAGATAACGGTTGCAGTCGAAATATTAATGGTGAGCGGAACATGTGATATTGATTGATCGATTTGTTTTTTTTTTTTTCATGGCTTATCAACCCTTCGCAAGATATTTAAAGATAATAATGGTTTAATGATACAAGTCTTACTATTTACCACATAGCTAAGGAGAAAAGAGGTGGGTTCATGCCTCTCCCAAGGGTATTTGCGCGTAAGTAATATAACAAACCCAAGTGGAATTGGAACTCGACTCTCCGATTAAACAGTTCTGAGCCATTATTGATTACACCACCCACACATCCAAGTTTACAGCACCTGGTATTCCCAAGCGGTCACCCGTCCAGGTACTAACCAGGCTCAACCTTGCTTAATTTCGTTGATCGTACTTGAATTAGTGTTTCAACGTGATGCGGCTGTAGGTCATATGTGATATGAATATAGAAGGGAATAGAAATGACTGAAAGAGAAAGTGGTAAGAAATGATGATGGGAAGGATAAGGAGGATAGATAGCGACTGACCTTTGGGGTCAAGATTGAAGTCTTCAAAGAAGACTCCACACTGGGTTCTGTTGCACAAAATAACAATTCTATAATGAAATGACAAATGGCTCACGGCTCGGATCCCAGTCGAGTTCATTACATTCACTTACGTGCTAATACCCTTGGGAAAAGTATGAATCTATCTCTCCTCCCCCACCCCAGTAAAATAGCAGGATAGACAGGGTCCTATAACTTTGGGCGGCAACCAGTCTAGGAGAAGGAAATTCTGAATTCAAACCGGATCGCACTATCCTAAAAGTGTGTATACCTGTGGCTGGGGACCGTTTGCAATCACAAATTCCCCCTGAAACAATTAGCACGTCCTTGGATACGTCGTTAAAAGAAGAGCCCAATGTTCCACAAGGAACGAGAACAACTAAATTATTTTAATTTAAATACCGGAATTGATGTTGCTACCATTATTTATATAAAGATAGAAAAAAAAATCCGAAACCCGTCGAATTAATTAAAACACTCAAAAGACTAATGTACTGTCGCGTTTATTAATAGAACAACAAAGATTGAAACAATATAGATGACATTTAATTGGCTATTTTCTTGTACTGTAAAATCACTTCAGTAATCTCGAAAAATTCCAATTAAACTAATCATTTAATACTGATAATAAAAAGTTCAGTCCTCACACTTATAAATTCAATTCCTGGGCCAGTCAAGGCCGAAATGTTGCATACGAAGGCATACAAACGTGAATAATACTAATAGGTACTAAATATTAAATATCAGACATGAGAAACTGAATAAGAAGAATCTAAAGTAGGTACGTCCACTAATTCTCTAAAAGAAAAGCATACCACGATGAAAAAATCCCCAAGGTTGATAAAAATAAAGTTTTATAGTCAAAATGTTTATGTTATTATTAAGATGAAAGACCAAAGAATTTTTAGTTATTTTATAAAATTGTTTAATCATTTCCAGCACGTTTTTTCTTTCTTCAATTATATTTTACAAATAAAGACTCTGTAGAACACTAGACCTGTCATCAGGCTGTCAACATGTCAAAACAGCTACTGTCAGGTTAAAAAAAAAATGCATTTCTGCGGTATTTTAAACTTAAAGTAAATAATATTTCTTTCAAATCAGATTAATTATACTTTAAATCAGCTAATTTTCCTTAAATAAAGTTTCAGAAAAGTATATTTTATTTTTGGAAGATTTTTTGAAGAAAATTGCTTTGTAATGAAAGACGAATGAAAACCGATGCTAATCAGCTATTTCAGCAGAAAAAAATCTTTCAAGTGAATTTAAATTAGTTTTTGAAATACAGCAAAGTATTTTGGTTATTGGAAATATTAAATTTAATCTATTAGCTTGAAATTAAATCTAAAATAAAAGCTTCAAGAGGTTTTTCATTTTTCAATATTCATTTTAAACCTGAAGTATCGCGTTTTATGGAGGACCTAATCTAAATTGAAGACAGATGGTCAGATAGATAATGAACAAACTAAGATAGATTCAAAACGGGTCCTCTTGATGATCCCCTTAAGCTTGGGGAAAAGAAATAACATGGAAGAAGATTAAGTGAATAGGGAGGTTGTTCTAGTACGGCGGTGTTCTTCTAGGCCAGGAACTGCTGGTTGCTCAGGTCGTTGTGAGCAGGTGGATTGTCGTTTGAAGCAACCACGATCTGTCCTGTCACAAAAGCATGTGAAAAAATGTGATATTTGCAGAAAGCTATGATTAGTTATATTTTCCCAAGATGTCGTGTTAGATAAAAACACAATCCACTTATCTCTCTTTCGACCGTAGCACAAACAGCATACCCAGTCCCGTTACGTTTCAGACAGAACTCATAGATAGATAGATAGATAGATAGATAATCACGGATTTTAATAATAAGTGACTTTGTAGTCACTTTCTTTAGTATCAATCAGAACGAGTTGATCTATTTGAAGGTTAACATACACCTTTTCCGCGCGTTCTTGGTCTCACGTTTCCCACTGACATGAAGTGAAATGATTTTTTTCAATCAACCACTTAGACTTGTACTAAGAAAACCGGTTCACAACATTGTGATAGTTAATTTTTCGGACCAGAATCTCAAACATTTCTAAGTCTACCATTCGTCCGGGGATCTGGTGTTATATAAAATACAAAGAAGAAACTGCAACGTTATCTCTCCTGACCTGGCAATTCGGCTTCAGTTACTTTACCACCGTCGTAATGTCGCTTCCTTGCGTCTTTTTCTTTTTTTTTTTAATAAATATTTTTATAGTAACTATTCTGATTGGCTTTCTTCTTTGCTACCTCGACTCCACGAATTTCAGTGCTGTGCTAGATTGGCAGCTCGGTCTCATAATTTCACTGCTGAAAAACAAAATTAATTATAACCGTAAGTTTTCTGTTAATAATTTCTTCTAACGCACTTCTTACTTGTGGAACTCACTTCCGACTTCCTTCTTTTCTGTCTACTGCGATCTTCAAAATGTAAATGCAATGTCAATCGTTATTTTATGTCACATTGAATTGCGCCAAATGTGACGTCTGCCTGGCTGCGTCCGTCGTGCTATTCTGCCCTGTGACGACCAACTGGCTTGGTATTGGTCGCGGCATAAAATGTGACGTTCTAACTTTTTGTTGATTCGGATGGGAATCTGGTTAGATTCGGTATCAGTCTTGTCGTTCCCAGCTCGCCTCCAACGTCTGGTTACCGAAGTAACTGCTTTGATTTCCAGTCTAACCTACCCACGTTGTGATTTGATCTTAGGCAGACGAAATCAATCAGTCGCCGGGCCGTAATGCAAGTCGTGTTCGAACAAGGGTGATATCGCACAAGTATATGTAAAAGAAAATAATAACTCGAAAAGTTTAAATGTGTTAAAAAAAAGGATAACAATATTTTATATATGGTTGCTGAATACAGGACTGCATCTTCTTCCCAACCCGCTATATGGATTCGTGACACTTTGTGTTTGTTAGGCGAGTCTTAACATCTTAAGTTGTTTGTTCTTTAAGAAACTGGTTCTTGGTGTATCTTCAGGCGATATTCGTAAAACTTGTTTTGGTGGTATGAGTCTAAGTCGTTCTTCAAAAATAAATTGTTCTTGGCTAGAAGTTGAGGTCGTGATGCCTGGAATCTTCCAAGTCAGCTATCTGCGAGCCCATTAACTCTGCAACTGTCTCTGCCAATTGTCAACTCCAACTGGTACTGAACTGAACTCAACTGCTTTTCACTCGCTGCGACTCTGCTTATATGGACGCCGACCAAAACCGGGGTGGGCTTTTCGGGATTTGAGGTTCCTTGATAATTCTAAATCCACAATCCACTTCTTTGTTTTCGGTCAGGAAAATTTTATTTTCCATTTTTGGAAGTCTTTCGCCTTCCCACCTTCTTCTGTTCTCATATTGGTATCTCACCATGCCCTCAGAGGGTGTCAACGGGTTTCCCCTCTCTCTCTCACAGTGGCATCTCGCACCTATCCCTTCAGGGGGGCGCAACAGGCCTCCCCTCCTTCTTCACATGATTACCTCCGCCTATCGCTCATGCTACCATTCAGCCAATGGGCGCTCAGTAGCGTGGGTGTGGCCAGACTAGCCTCGGTTTAAAAAATCTTGCTCAAAGAAAAAAAAAATTATTATTTTTTTTCTTTTCTTTTTCTTTCGTAGTGTGGTCCCTTAATCGAAATCGAATTTCATATGGAATTCGTCAACGAGATTTTCGCCAATTATCAAGTGGGTGGTCATCTGGCGAAACACAGCCAACTTTTCGTCCCGATAAAATAAATTTCTTATCATATATAGTCCCGACAATAAACAGATGCTTTTTCCAAACGATATTCTACATATAGACAAAGGCTTAACCTTTCCTTCATGGTGGTCAGCGGACACTTTTGTTTTTCGGTCAGCGGGTGCTTAATTAATTTTTATTTCTTTAGAATTCTGTCTCGCAGGTCATCCGACCAACCTGGAACCTCCACCATTGCCATGGGCAGATTGTCCATATCTCATTCTCCGCCCCGTAATATAAATCAGATTAAATCTAGTATCTTCCTTTCTCGACAATGGAAATAAAAATCTTACCACTTTTCTTTGTCAGAAAAATAACACCGCTTAGTGTCCTTTTCGTGATGGCTTCTTATCACCTAAATTTAATTCTCGCCTTTCTTTATTTCTTCTTTCTTTTTTAGCAAGCCAAATAGTGTCACAGAATCCTGTTTTTCAATTGTCCTCTCTGTTTCTTTCTCTCTCAGTAACCTTTTTCATACAATTTTTGTTTTATTATTGGGGTGAAATGATTTTAAAAAATGAACGTTAACAATTGTCAATTGGCACCCTGAAGAGTCACCAAATTGATTTCTTTTTCTTTTTTTATCAATCTTATGTATCACAAAATTTACTGAATGCCATGGGATAACTTTAAACCAATATTCTGGGTGAATAACCTCGCTGGAAATCCAACATCTGAAACATCTCTCATACCTGAATTCAAATACTGAAAACACGATCATTTTTAGTCTGGTTGACTGAGTCAGTGGGGGAAGCTGAACTAATTTACCAAAAAATTTTCAGCATCCAAACTGAACGTTATCTCCGGGAATGACGTTAAATTGCATCCGGCGATTGGCGAGGTGGCGGGAGGTGAGGAGCGTCGAACCACCTCTTAATTGTTAATATTCACAGTTCCACTTTGATCCGGGGTGATAGCATCTATTAGGGTTCCACCTATAGGCAAATAGTGAGCATTCCAAACAAAAATCAGAATATTTGGAAAGTATAGAGATACATTTTTATAGTAAAAATACCAGCAATATATTTTTTATAAAAAATTACCAACAATACGTTTTTTATAGTGAAATTGCCAGCAATACATTTTTATTAAAAAAATATTACCAACTTTACATTTCTGTAGGAGAGTTGCCAGCAATGCGTTTTTATATTAGAATTACCAATAATGCATTTTTGGAGCGAAGTGATCCGCAAGATGTTCTCTAATAGAATTACCAACAATACATTTTATATTGAAATGGCCAACAGTACATTTTGCTGGTAAAATGACCAGTCAGTCATGTGCCATGCATGCTACACGCTTAGGTGATCATGTATCTTTCGATAAATAACTGATGAGGCACATTTTTTCCCGCAGTTGGTTGCCATTTCATTCTGCGATAGACCAGTTGCCATCTAAGGTTCTATAGAACCCGGTCTGTCCTGCTATTTAGCTGGGGGGGAAGAAGAGGAGGATTCATACCTTTCCCAAGGGTGAAACGGATTCGACTGGAATTCGAACTGCTCTCTGATTCCTTAGTCCGAGCCGCAATCCATTTTCCACCGTGCCAACGCATTTTAATAGCAAAATGAGAATCAATACAACTGTAAGAAAGTATAAAAATACACTTTTATAGTAGAATTACCAGCAATGTATTTTATGAATGAATTGCCAACAATGCGTTTTTGCAGTAAAATTACCAGCAATGTATTTTTATGAATGAATTGCCAACAATGCGTTTTTGCAGTAAAATTACCAGCAATGTATTTTTATGAATGAATTGCCAACAATGCGTTTTTGCAGTAAAATTACCAGCAATGTATTTTTAAAAATATAAAACTATACTCTTCATCATCTACAAATCATATATCTAAAAAAAAACAACATACGTTTACCCTGAAAATATACAATTATGTACAAACTATCTGTAGTTGAAGACATAAGATTATTTACAATATATTTATATTCCGGCATTAAATAACCTATATTGGTTGAAATGCCGCTAAACAAAATCGACCAACCAACTAATTTGAACGACTAAGCAGAAGAAACAAAAATGATAAAAAACAATCATTAATCATCAGTCTTCATGAGTCACTGTTTTCACCTGCGACAGATTGCGAACTAACAAAAGTTTTTTTCCCGCCATTTATTAGCTAATTTAATGTCTGCAACGCATTACATATTTATCCTACCACTTCTATTTTCGGTTTTCCTTTAATTCTTTTTCTAGACACCATATCTTTAAGATACAAGTTGGCTAGCACTACACAAGAAGTTTTAATATATCCTAAAAGATTTTTTTTTAATTTTCTGTTGGATGGTGTAATGGGCAGAGGCTTGGAATCATAAATCGGAGAACTGAGATCGAATTCCAGTTGGAGTTCGATACATTCACTCATGTGCAAATACCCTTGGGGAAGGCATGAATCCATCTCCTTCCTTCGTTTATGGATTAAATAGTTGATCGTGTATCTTTAAGAATCATTGCTTTTCAAAAGACAAAAAAGAATTATTCTTATAATCCAAAATATATCTCGGCTTTAAATAACCTACAAAGTGTTGATAAGCCGTAAAATGCAATGAATGAAAGATTTGCTACGGACGGTATTTAAGAGTGAAATCAGTTTGTTTAGATTTTTAAGAGTGGTTATTTTCACTTTGTCTATCATTATATAGTTTCGAAATGTTTCAGTTTGGTCTGACGGTTCATTTCAGACAATCTGGACCATATATGATACGGAGACAACAGGAAAAATGTATATAAAGTATATCTTCATTTTAGTGTGGATTGATACTCTTGTTGATTTCAGCATACCTTATGTTTTTAAAAGCAAACAATCCAAGGGTTATTCAGTTGTTTCCCACCTTAAACGTGTACCATATTCCGGTTTAAGTGTTTGTATGTGGTTATATATAGTGGCTGGTTGCTCTAGCACCCAGGAGTACATTGAAACGAACAGCCAATTATATATATATATATATATATATATATATATATATATATATATATATATATATATATGCCATCAAACCGGTAAATAATATGGATTGTATGACAGCGCCTGATAGGGCGGCTAGTCAGTCCCTGTTACAGACGCCTTCTCAGACACATTTGTATTTGTTCATTGCCCAGGGATCCCACTTTGGGTTTATACCGCAACAATGCATCATTAGTCCCTCTTTCCACCTGCGGCAGATTTTGAACTAACATAACGTATTACGATCTTGAGCAAGCTTATTTTATTTTTTCTCCTGCTGAGTTGATGACCACAAAATTATGTTATCCCTACACCCCTATTTTGGTTTTCTGGCCCTCAAGACACAATCTGAATCATATATAATAAAACAACTGGAAAAATGTTTATAAACTATATCTTCGTTTTAGCGTGGATTGGTATTCTTGTTCATTTCAGCATACCTTATGTTTACTAATAGCAGCCCATACAAGGCTTATTCGGTGTTTAACTACAAGATAGTATGTAACCAGTATATACATACCGTAATTCCTTATGTATAATACGCCTTCATCCATAATACGCACACCTAAAATTGTGCTGAAAGTGTGGGAAAATGCTTCTACTCATGCATAATATGGACTCTATGTTTGGTAGTCAGACCCTATAAATTGTACCTCTCCAATTTCATTACAGCCAGCGTTTCCTACTCTTATTATAAATGGTTTTAACCATAGAATAATATTATTCTAATTTAGTTTTATGATAATTCTTATTTTATTTTACATTTGTAAGTATTGTTAAATACATATGATTGTATTTGACATGTTAGTGTCAAATTGTCGTATGTTTGTGGTGAGTAGTCATTTTGCAACTGAAATCGACCTATGAAATGGCAATTTTTTAAAGATTTTTTGTAGCTGTGCATAATACGCTCCCCTTATTTTGCTTATTATTTTTAGAAAAATTGCGTATTATACATGGGCAATTACGGCAATCATTCACTTGATCAGTTTTTTTTTCCATTTATTTGGATGATAAG